>CANSNZ010001445.1:0-164172 GCA_947646795.1 Beta lomatogona
GGTAACTTAAAGATTGTGAGTAATAATCAAATTTCAACAAATGCGAAGGAAACTTAGCCTGCAATCCTGCATCACCTAATGTTCAACAAAATTGGATATAGGGTGTGCGATATCAACAGTATAGTCATATAGTGTATATTTACAGTTACGGCTACCCGTAATGCCACTTGAACTGACCATCACCATATACACCAAATATCTCCAGAACAAAAGCCAGGAAAGCACAGACTGGCCTCTCTAGGATCATCTGATTACTAAGCAAATGTTATTCCTTTAATGTCTAAACAACTCCAGAAATTGCAGGCAAACTCACTTACACATTGTACAAGACCAAACTTTTAATAATGGAGAACAATTGCTCTCCAAGTACGCATGGATGCAGAAAGAAGTCACAATGATTTTGGATGTGACTCAGATTCTGTATCTCCTTCCAGTAGCGGTTTGTTAAGTACATTTCGTTGATTCATCTTCTAGTAGTTCTAGAACTCTTTCTTCTCCACCTGCCACAAATTTATTTTGAGGTATTTCCATACAATCTTAACAACCTAATTATCATCAAAAGCATGAAAGTTCAAAGAATATAGTAGACTTCCATAATTTTTTTCTCAATATCAGTACCAAATTCAAATTTTTTGGTTTTAATATTTTCTGAGCTATATGATATATTTTGCATAATGAACTCCAAAATTAGCCAAGCTTATTCTAATCATGTTTTATTTTGAAGTTGACGCATAAAACTGTAGTCTAATTTTTCTGGTTTTACATATCTCATTTTACTTTCCAGGGAAAGTGAAATCTGGAAGCAGAAAATGATAACAAACAAGCCCATTCACATGTCTTAAATCCAGTATCTCTGTCTATAAAGGAACACCTGAAGACTTTGGTGTTCCCCTAAATGCCAAAAGCTTCCCTATATATAGTTAATGTTTAAATTGTTAAAAGAAGTCGCTTTAGTGATGAAAGAAAATTTTAAAGCTATCTTTCTACCAATTATGTTTTCTACATCAACGCACGTATCGCGAGCATGTAGGACTAGTAATCAATAGGAAAACTTACCCTGGAAAATTCAATCACATAAGATTTCACAATTAGTATAAAGGGCTTCAAGAAGATGCATAGGTGCATCTTAACTTGACAATCTTGGAATTCAAAATAGTAACAACTAATAGAACAATACAGAACTAGTTCCTTGACAACATATAACTCTAATAATGAATGGAGCTTACCGAGGCAGGCAATCAGGTAGCTCCCAAAAGCGTACAACGCATATGCTTCATAGCAATTTCTCAATATGTCACAGGCTAGGGAAGTCTTAGGATTGGACAAGGATATGATCTGGGAAAGATATATATTTGGTCAGATGATTTGTGCATGATCACTGCATAGTATATCTTTGAGTACCCGTTCACAGTGACCATCTTTTATTAGATGAAACAAGAGAAGTATAATTGGAAGTTATTTCATTTTACCTTTATTTATTTTAACATATATTCTCTCAAGCTATGTTATTCGAACTCTTCATTTTACCTCAAGTACTTGTGTCGGATCCTTGCAGTCCATCATAGCTATACTACGACACTTCATTTTAGCCCAATTTTTTTCATCAAACAGTCAAGCCGGGCACTTGAGACACACCCGTGTCAGATACTAGTTTCTGAGTTCGAGTAACACACCCTCAACAAACTGAAGCCAAAAACTGGATTGCAGATACTAGATGGATACTTACTGACTCAATGGCATAGATAGGAACCATGAGAAGCACAGCAACAATCCACTTTTGCTCCGGAAAAATAATTTCACATTCAAAATTTAAAATACTCTTTACCGTGCATTTCCAAGTGACAAAGAAAAGAACGAGTATAAGTAGCTAACACCAAAGGCTGTGAAGATTTACGTTAGTAAACACAATGTGGAAATGTCATATTTTCTTTGTTTATGCTGTGCAAATTCCAATCAACAATCATACCAATCACTAATAGAGTAATAGACCAAACTTATCTAAAGATAAGGCACTGCTGAAGATTGAAGAGCCCACCGCAGGATTATTATATGATCTTAGATGTTGACAAATCAAAAACAGGGAGAAAACTGATGCCACCAACGCAAAGAATCCTGCAACGATGGTGGCTATCCATGAAGTTCCTTGTATGGACCCATTTCTTGTACGATTAAGCCGACAAGATCTAATTTACACACTGAGAAGATGATGCATTTCTTGGTTGTAAGTCTTCTCCATCCAACTCTTCATCACTACAAAACTGCAGAGGAAAATAGCTAATGTATGTTGTTGACTGTTGAAATACTTGTATTCACAAAGAGAAAGGCATAGCATCGAACTAAGAGCCTAAAGGAACATGGGAGCCAGTAGCATCGAGCCTATTGCTGAGTAGAAAATCAACATATTTGTTACTAATATATTTAATTTCATAATGGTAAGAAAGGTTCAAAACTTTGCGTGCTCTACATTTTCATTAATCGTGGCTGTCTCCTATTGTAATGCACTGTTAAACCGAGAGTGGGGTTATCCACTAAAGCTATAGTCGGGCAATTATCTAAAAGTACTCCATGCCAAGAAAAGTATTTTGGGAAATTATGGTAACCCCGAGCTTTAGATATCTTTTCAAAAATAACCTTGTTATCTTACAAGGAGATTCTACAAGGTTACCATAGATAATTTCCTAGAATGTTATCCAAAGTTTGGGGTTAATTTAGAGAGAGTGTAATAAGTTAAGGTCATTTTAGAAAAATGTCTAAACTCTAAAGTATTGGGTTATCCTATATAAATTCCCAACTAAGACTAAAGCAGTATAATCACCACCAAAATATCAAGATAGCAAACTCATGATACATATGAAATGCATTTTGCCTTTGAGTAAAGTTTCCAATGAGACAACGTTAAGAAGCTTCTTATCTCAAGGTTCTTCGATAGCAGCAATGTCAATCCCGTGATGACACAAAGGGTAATGATATAGAGTATAGATTGAATTCAATGTCATAGATTTGAACACCACTCCACAAGACTTTAGCAACCACATAAATAACATCTACAAGCCACTGTGCATGTAGTATTTCTTGATATTCTAAAATTTTCCAATTGTATTTCAGAAATGTTTATAGTTTATAAAATTTCAATATTTTACCAAATTAAACAAAACTGTTACTGAAAATTTCCTTGAAAATGGGTAAGAGTAGCCCACGAGTTTATAACCAACATCCTTGGGAGGAATAGATAAAAAATGTTTCCAAGATAACTTCATTATACCAAAGAATTAATATAATCTTACTCCTTACAACACGTACTCCCATATGCAAAATCAGTCCATTGTAGTGAAAACAAAAGAAATGAATGATTCTTTATGATTTGGCCATGCAAACACAAGCAGATCTGCTCTTTTCCTTGTTCTCACATTCCAAATCCAAATCAATACTCTCACATACTAAACTGTTCTCCATTTTAGTGTTAGTAGAGAGCGACTAAAGAAAGTGTGACATTGGATTATTATTTGGTTTTAGAGGTATCTCCCGTTTTACCAACTAAGGGGTGTTTGGTTAAAAAAAATAAGGTATGGGTATGGGTTTGAATTAATTAAACCTATATCTACTTGTTTGTTTGCAAAATTTTAAATTTCTAAACCCATGCTTTAAATCCATAAGGTATGGGTTTATAAACCCAAGTGAGGTGTGTATGACTCATACCAAACCTTCCGGTATAAAAATAAAATGAAAAAATTCATTCCACGATAAATCCAAACACATGGAATCAAGTATCGGTTCTAACTCATACTACGTTTCATTCCTTATTTCAAACCTATACCGTTTTCTGTGAACCCAATGCCTCTAAGTTAGATGGCATCTACAAAGTTCTACTATAGTTGCGACAATAAATTCAAAAACCAACTGAATCCATAATTAACGGCTTTTATAAAATGGAGATATGGGGGGGTGGGGGTTTGCTCTAACCTGGGATAGTCTTCACGTAACAATAAATTGCCGGGAACCCTTATCTAATCACTGATAATTTTGAGCGAGCAGCCCATACAGATACAGTAGTTGAGCAAAAACCGAAAAAAAGGAAGAAAGAAACAGAAAATGCGTAATATGAGGCGCATATATAAGTTTGCTCTAGTTGCATGACACGTTTTGATATATGGGCTTGAGGGTGCTTTAGCGTTCTCACACGTCACTTTGCTCTAGCATATGCCAAATTAAAGGCCCCAACATAACATTCCGTATCTTCTATCCAATGGCCAGCGCTTACCGCCAAGCCCAGCTGTCAATTCGGGTGTTTGGGTCGGTTCATCTCGGATTCGGTTATGTACAGGTCGGGTTATCTTGTGTCAATGTGTCAATTTTGTTGGTTTGGTTTTGATCAAGTCAATGTGAAGTTGGGTTAATTCAGGTCATTTGTCCTTTTTATTATGACTATGGTTAGAACTTAGAATAGGTCAAGTTTAGTTCAAGCTGATTTAGGTATGGGGTTGATATGAGCTAAATCCGATTTAGCTCAAATTTGGGAGAACTTTGGATCGGATCATTATTGGAATTAATCAAGTTTTGACAAGGCCAAGGTCTAGATTTATATCAAGTTAGGTTGCAATCAAGTGTCGATTGGTTCAACTAAAGAATATGATTTTAAGGGTCTGATCAAGTTTGGTTTGGGTCAATACGAGTTTGACTACTTATAGGATCATGTTGAATTAGTAAAAAAAAAAAAAGCGTTGTTAAGTTGTTCCAAGCACGAATTTTATTACAAGATGAATCATATTTGGGCCTGGGCTGTTGTTATTGTTAAGTGGTTTTGAATTTCATTCTGGTTAGTTCGGGTTATTTGCTTCAACCTTAGATTTAGTTGTCTGAAAGAGTGAAACTTTTATAATCTTTCCCAAAAATGATTATTTTAGTTTGTAGATTGCTTCAATCTTAGATTTAGTTTGTTAAATGATTACTTTAGTGATTTTAATATATAATCACAATTCCAATTCAAAAGTAATAAACTTAAATTAATTTAGTGAGAAAGAAGAGAACTATTGTAGACACATAATCATGTCTCCCTATTTAAGGGGTCCGATGATGAAACATACTGCGTGGTATTAGTTGGCGCTAACCCAACGAAGAGCAATCCAAGAGCCAACCCAAAATCAATTTAAATTGTGTTTTGAAATATTATTCTAAAGCCCAATTAATTATTCATGATAATTAATTGTATTTTGAGCCCACAAAATATTTTGAGTCCATTTAAAATATTTTAAAAGCCCAATTATTTATTTATTATTTTTAATAAATATTTTAGTAAATGCAAATCAGATTTTTATTCAAGAAAATTCAATCTCCGGATTATAAGGTTACAAAAATATCTTTAAAAATGCGTTTAATGATTAAGGCTGGCAAATGAGCTGGACGCACAAGGTATGCCTAGTGCGCCACGTGCGCCCAGCACATTGGCCGTGTTGTGTCAGGTGCGCCAATATGCGCCTGACACATGAATTTGTGACTCACACAAAGTCCTGCGCCTAGTGCACTCTCTCGTAACACCCTGCATTTCAAAGCGGAAAAGAAATAAATAATAATAGTATTAATAGGACGATGGCGGAAACATCGTCTTCTGGGAATGTCACTACTACAAGAATAGTGTTTAAATAACTAAGTGATAAAAACAAACATAAGTAAGTACTATAAGTAAATAGATTTCTTAGGTTAAAATCGGAAATGAGAAAACTATCTCAAACTAAAGAGAAGTCTAGAAGTAAAAACCCCTAATAGATTATTTCTCACATCTCAACCCGAGCCCAA
Organism: Beta lomatogona; assembly: GCA_947646795.1. NCBI lineage: Eukaryota > Viridiplantae > Streptophyta > Magnoliopsida > Caryophyllales > Amaranthaceae > Beta > Beta lomatogona. Next base: position 5,791 of record CANSNZ010001445.1, read on the forward strand.
AATCAAAGAATATCCCCATCAACAAAACCGCAAAATATACAACAAATATCCACAATCGGTGGGGAGTAACTAGCTGCTTCTCCCCGAACAAAAGCAATCAAAGTACGATTCGTAGATAGATTAATAATAAAGGAAATCATACAATCATTATAATAATAACATGCATCTAAAAACCATATAGCTCATAGGTAATACAAGTGATCATCAATAATAAATAAACAAGATATAGTGAGTGAATAAAATCTAGAATACATAAATAATAATAAATCAAGAATACAACAAGTTATTGAGTCGAAACCGAACGCCGCAAATCGCAATTCACTTCCTAAGGTTTGTCGGATCGCATCTCCGAGTCGCCTATGGGCTTACGTTCCCCACCGCCCGTGTCTAAGAATGGCCAAACTCCCGCGGGGTAGAACACGCTGAACTCCCCGACCTCTCGGACGACAACAATTAACCCAGTGTGTACCCCAGTTTGCAAACCAAGTGGTTGGCATGTTCTTCAGGGGACTACATCTATCCCATCGGATATTCTTATCTCAAAATAAAATCATGCATATTATCAAAGTATCATTCATCTTAAAATATTCATCAAAAAGGGATGCCACCCGGCCTTATACCCATAATTCATCAAAACAATTCTTCATAATTCCTCAAAATAAATAACTTACAAATTTTCAACAAATGTCTCCCACAATAAACACTTGAACATCTCTAACATCATCAATGATATTATACTAGTTTTACAGCACCCACAATTCAATCAAAAATACATCACCAATTAACTCCAAAACTTATTCATTAAAAGAGTAATAACAATTAATCATTTGCTTTCATAAATCAAACATAAACATAAGGTTACCCGATAATACATACTGCATCCCCTACCGAACATCAGCAACCAAGAATATAATAAATTACAAATTATTTCGATTAACAAGCTCTCAAATAATTTAAAAAAGTATCCTCAATTTCACAATAAAAACCCAATAATAATTATTAAACTAATAAGTTCGAGCAGTAAAATCACACAAAAATTATCATACGACCCTAATGGCTCTACCGACATGGTACAATTTTTACGGACTCCAAAAGTATTTTTAAACGTTAATATACAGATTACTCAATAAAGCCAATATAATAACTAAAAATATAATTAAACGCCCAAAAATTACCAAAAAATTTATATAACATGAATAAACTCACGGAAATACATATTATACAAAGAAAATGAACTTTTTGGCCTCCGGAAATAATTTTCATGATATATATACTGACGGCGAAATAAAATTGCAAAAACAAGATATATCAATTAAATAAACTAGTACACAGTAGTAAAAAATTATTCTAAGGTATGGAATACATAATACGCATACAACATGATCTAATAAAAATAATTTCAGCAATTTTAACATCCGTTTAATAATTATTATGTAATTTAGCCAAAAACGCACACAACACCAATTAAATCAAATAAATACCAAAAATCATACGAAAATTATTTTTCTCTTTACAGTACTCACACAGCATGCATCAAGTATATTCATGTCAATTTTCGTCAATAATTTCATTCAAAAAGTATTTTAAATAATTCATAGCGTAATAATCTAATACCGAATAATACCCTAATCACTATAGTTCTAAGATAACTACTAGTTACCTGGAACGTCGGGAGGAGAGCTGAGTCTAAAGAGATAGTTAAGAGCTACGCATACAATCCAATTGCTCCATGAATGATAATTGTAGCAACAAATCACTAGGCGTTTTCTTCTTGAACGTTGAAAAAATATCATTTCACACTGCTCTGTTTCGACCATGATTCCTGGTGATCAAAAGATCAGATTCTAAATCGCTCCGGTCATAGTGTAGAACAAGATGTTATAAATGTTCTATCCAAATTTGAGAATGATCCAACGGTTAGATCTCTGGATATGATTAATTTCGTGAAGGTGTAACAGGGGAACAAAAACCGGATGACTCGTCTGATTGAAACAAAAACTGCAGTCGCATCTTTCCCTTTCTTTAAAAAAAAATTGTACCACGAGCAAGATCTTTCTGAGTAGATAGATTTTGACTACTCACACGTTCAATTCGGATAAGAAACGAAGGAGATATGATGCAAACAAAATAGGTGTGTAAAAATGGACGAAAATCCGAGAAGAGAGAAGAACTCTTTCTCTTCCTCTCTAAAGGTTGGGCGAAAATGGGGGTTAGAATGCAGCAAAAACCTGATTAATAACCTCATTAAGCAATGGTTTAAAGGGTGATTATAAAGCTGGGTTAATGGGGAAATAAATAGGGGGTTACAAGAGATCCAAAGGTTAGCTTAATAAGCACCAAAACTCTTCATCCTCCACTCCATAATTGCTGATTTTCGGCCAGCATGATACGCCACACGTGATGTACCATTTCATCATCCCAAGTCGGTCCATCAACGTTACGCGACAAAACTGCATCCTAAACGCCTAAATAAATAACGAAACTAATATAAACTTTTAAATAAATAACTACAACTTAAAATAAAAATAAATAAATATATCACAACATATAAAAATATATACACATTTTCATATCACTTTCCAAAATAATTTAAATAATAAATTATTTATTTTTATGAAAAAAAAATTCATTTTAATATAAACAAACACCAAAAGTAAAGGGTGAAAATTACGGGGTGTTACACTCTATGTGTGAGACGCATCTTTCTTTTTTATCTTTTTTTATATACGCGTACCTTGTGTACATCTCTGATTGGTCAGGTCGCGTCAGGCGCGCTAATGTGCGCCTGACACGTTGATCCGCGCCTCACACTTCAGCCTACGCCTGGCGCAGGGGGCGCGTGAAACGCAGATTCCTATTTCCTATAAATACCTGTGATTTCCCGATTCACGGACAGCTTTTCAATTATTATTTCTCGAACACCAAAAACCTCTGAATACTTACGAATCATATTTAGAACCTCCAAACACTTTCAACACATCAATTCCTTTTACAGTTCCTAATCATACTGCGTTCTTGGTTCCACGGTTACTCTACCTAAAGGTCATTACGCTCTTCGACCTAAACCGCATAGGTATAATTCCCGAGGACCCCTTGAATAATTCAATTACATTTATTGCCTGGAAGTTACTAACAGTTTCTTGTCATGATGTAGATATTTAGTTAATAATCGTGATTATTGTACATTCTAATCCCTTTTACTATTATTTTTGTATATAATATTCATATTGTGTTATTTGTCCTGTGCATGATTTTTATCACCTGCCTGTTATTATTGCTAAACAAGACCTAAAGAACTGTTCTAACTAATTCAGATAATTTGGACAACCTGTTAGGTACCTTGTAAAATTACTGCTTAATAACTCGTCGCTAAAAATTAGTCTTTTATGTGTTTCCTGAACCAATTTAGACTAATATTTTTAGGGTGCTTAAAAATATTATATGATTATTCGTTGGCATAAAATTTGTTGTGAATCGATATTTAGTAGAGGCCAAGAATGGGTAACATGGTTCCCGATTGTGTTGTGCTCCTCACCCCAAACTCAATCTATGGTTCATTTTGACCATCTATGGAGTCGGACGAAGAAAATCTACATTAGATAAGTCCCTAAGATGTCCCTATAGTTTTCAATATCAAATTAGGTTTATAAGTTTTCCTCTAAAAATTTATTGGCGACTTCAAAAATATATTTTCAATAAAACCTTAACAATGAGGTAGTCAAATATGCGCTCACACCGCGGTAGCCAAAAAATAAAATCACGCCTACAACTATTGACACTTCAAGTAGTGTAAGTTCGATTTTTTAGTTTGATTTTTGGGAAAAAAAAACAAACCAAACCGAAATAAATTAGGTCTTCACAATTCCATTCCCAATCAAACCAAAAATTCAGCCAAAGCAAACGAAACCGAAGTTATAAAATCAAAACCAAAACCAAACCGAAAAATCAAATTTTTTTATGCAAATTTTTTTGTCTTAAAAATTTCGTAACATTATCATAATTAAAAACATTTATGTATTTGCGTATGCATGTCATCTTGAGCAAAATAACGAAAATTGCAAATATTATGGAAATAACAAAAATAATAAAAGAACTTGGAAAAGGAATATACCTAATTGGAGAACTTACTTAAGTGAGAGATGTTTTGGAGCTTTCCATTTATGGGCCCCATATGTTGATTAGTGTAATTCTAGGCCCATAGATGAAATTTGGTTTGGATCTTCGATTTTCCAAAATAAAAACCGAATCTAAAACGAAAACCAAATTATTTTATTTTTTAGTCCAAACCAAACCAAAATAAAATAAAAATTCCAAACCAAATTGTAAAATTCGGTTCGGTTTGTTTTGGGTATTTAACCAATTAAATTTACTACCCCAACTTCAAGTATCCATTTCCTAAAGAATATTCCTTAATGATCTAAAAGAAGCTCTATCCTCCATTTGACAAATGGTTAAGATGGGTCGTCATACAACCATAAATTCAATGTGTAGGTGGTGCACATGCATGCACTATAGGGAAGGGCACGAGTGCGTATAAGATTGGTACACAAATAAACATCAAATTCAATAAAACTATTACTCCCTCCTTCCCAGAATGATTTGAACACTTGTTAGGACACATATTTTAAAGTGATAAGTTGTAGTGTGGTTATCAAATGTTATTGTATTTAAAAAGTAGATGTGTTTTTTATGAGAGGAGAGAGAAAGTTGGGTAACTTTTTATTGATAAAAGGTAGAATGTGGGCCGAAGGAGTGTAAAAGAAATAATATATTAATAGTGGAACATGTCAAAAATGAAAGTGTTCAAACTAATTTGGGACAAACATAAAAGGAAAGTGTTCGGGACTATTCTGGGACGCAGGAGTAAGTTAAACCAAAACAACATCTTTGTTTTTTAATGATGGCAATGCTCCTCTAATAAGTTCTTATATGTTCATTTAAAAATAGTGTTATGTTCAACTATTAAAAAATGGATTTTTCATCAAATATCCTGGAATAATATTTTTCATCACATGCCCTCCAACCTTCAAAAAACACCATATACTCCTTAATTTATGTAAAATTCACCATTTACCCTTAATATATGACTAGCAAACATTGGTTTTTGTAGTCATTAATTCTCAATTTCATTATTATACCCTAATTAACCCCTCGTTTGATACATTTACATAAATTGACAACCATTGAAACACTAGCTATGACCATAAAGATATTAGGATCTATCATTAGTCATGCACATAGAGAAAAATGTTTGTGACGCCGTTCTTGGGACACTTATGAATATTTCAGGGAAGACTAAGGATATCAAAGGGGTGCAACTGTACTTAAAAAGTCGGGGGCTTCGACCCGTAACTATGAGCTCAAAAGAGGGACATTAAGAAAACAAAGAAAAAGGAGTAAGGTTCGATAAAAGAAAAGAAAAGGAAAAAAATGAAGTGGTCTCGAAGGAATTCAAGGAAAAGGGTGAAGGATGAAGATATGAATTATTTGCCTCCGACTTGCTACACTTTATCTAGAGCCGAGAAGCGACTTTTTGCGAGTGCTTGTAAGATATTAAGGTTTCATCTGGGGTACTCATCAAACATGTAAAGATTTGTTACCTTAGATGGTGAGTTGAAGTTATCGAGTATGAAGTCTCACGATTATCATGTAATGATGCAAGTATTCTTACCGATTGCAATTTGGGGGATATTGCCGAAACACGTGAGACATACCATAACGGAGCCGTGTTCGTTTTTCAAGACTATATATAGCAAAATGTTACAACCGTCGAAGCTCGACGCTCTCCAGCCGGCGTGGTAGAGACTTTCAGTGCAAGTTTGAGATGTATTTCCCACCCGCTTTCTTCGACATTATGGCCCATATGATTGTAAATCTAGTTCGAGAAATTAAGCTCGTGGTCCAGGTGTTTTTGAGGTGATGCTATCCTTTTGAGAGACATATGGGCTCTTTGAAAGATAAAGTAAAGAGTCGCAACCGTACCTGTAAGACAAGTATAATTCAAGGGATCGTGAGTGAAAATGTTGGTAATTTTGTGGCCGAGTATTTAGATAATGTTGATTCTATTCGACTTCGTCCTACATCTAAACACAAGGGTAGACTTGAGGGCAAGGGTACAATTGGCTCCAAAATGATTTCACCTCTTGTTGAAAAGCGCATATAGCAGAGCACACTTATTTGTATATGCAGCATATGGTACAGAGTCTATCCTTACTTGGATGAGCATATGGAGGAGTTATGTGACTAAAATCCAGGTAAATGGACTAGGGGATTGATGCAGGTTGCATAATAAGACGATTATTAACCGGTTCCATAACCGAATAATGCTTCAAGTAGATACTATCGTTTCAAACGCCGAAACAGACTAGCATTTGGTCCTTAGGAAGTTGTGAACTCCTATGAGGGTTATGATGTCAATGGATATACGTTCGGGAGAGACCGACAAGATCAAAAGTCATCGACTCCGCAGAATAGTGGCGTTTCAGAGAGGCGCCATCTACACAAGATGCAAGTGCCAAAGACGAGTCTCCTGTTGATGCTAGATTGTTATACTATGGGTGAGTTCAAGATATATGGGAGCTTGACTACTCGGGTTTCATAGATTATTTAAGCTTTAGGTTTGGAGAAAAATGATGTGGGTAGCCCCATTTATGAGATTTTAGAGGCCTAAGAGTGAACTTACAAATTGGGGATCGAATTAGGTCTAAATTTTTTCACTAGTATAGAATCCACGATTTACGTTGGATCCCCGGAGCCTCATTTGGCGCTCGGCTCAGTCTCGACTCTACAGCCTCGACCCAAATTTTGGAGAGATGATCTCGCCTCGATTAGGACACGACGCAGATTCTAAACTATTTGCGTCGGATCATCAACAATGTGCGACGCACATGACTCTTCAACCATTCACTGGAAGAAGCAATTCGGGGGCTATGTGTGTCGGACCCTTAGCCACCTACGACGCACATGACTCCATGAGCCCGCCTGTGCAGAGCCATTTGCGTCACATAGTGGACAATGTGAGACTCAAATGAAGCTCCCCAAGACCACATTAAGCAGCAAGCACGCATGGCTAGGCAGGGAGCCATTAGCGTCGCACTTTGACAATGTGCGACACAAATGATGTCCATCTGCGTCGGTTTGGCTTAACATCCGACGCAAATGTTTCACTTTGTTATTTTTTTTACCGCTTTTTTGTTTTGCATAAACCGAACGTAAAACGTCAAAACTAAACGAACATATATTAATAACTATGAGAGTAAATTTCGGCGGAGTTTCCTTTGTATTTTGGATAACCCAAGAAATCGTTGGGAAAAATTTCATAAATAACCAAAATCTGTTCTAGTACATGGACACACGCAACCAATACCACTATCTCCATTCTCATTAGACCAATCTTGCAATTCCCTACACTCCAAGTACTTATACTTAGAAAAAACAATAAAGATAAATATCAATGTTAATTAGTTTAGAGTTTGAGAAATCTCACAAAGCATAAATAATTGCAAAATGGAAACATTAAGCCATGTTCCCTCGAGAAGCCGAAAAACATCTTGTCGTGAGACAATAATGATTTGATCTCTCTCATAGTTGAAGGTGGTACCCTTCGTAACTTGTATACTAAAAAGGCCGATCTCGAGGGTCGGTTGCAAAATAATTGGTGCATATACTTGCAATGATCACTCAAACTCTCCACCGACAAGTCAAGAAAAGGATATGCAAACCTATGTGCGCACTCCATCGGCACAAGGATCACTACCAACTGCTTTTTTTTCTTCTTCTTCTTCATCCCACCTTCCTTAGGCATATGTTCCTAATTCAATTCGACTTCTTTTTAATTCATATTATATATGTATATATATTACTTAGTATATAAATCAAGGTTACTTAGTATATAAATCAAAATTTTAAACATAACTTACCTGATCATCTGAGACTACCAACTCTTTCGACCATTGTATGAATGCACTGTGAGCTTATCTGAGTTTTGTGATGAATGGAGTAGGTAGTGGAACCGGGAGCATCTGCGTAATCCGAAAAATAATCATCAATCACTTTCACGATCCGACGCCGTGATGATGACTCCATTTGTGGATGAATGATACCCTCGCCTACAATGATCAACTCCGAGCAATCCGCTAATGCAAAACGACATGAAACGATGACTCTCGACATCCAATGAAAACACAATATTATTAATTAAGTGTTATAAAAGCATAATATCACAATCTCGTAAGATATAAAATAATTATATACCCGCAAGTTCACAAATGGATCATTGCCTCGAGTGACAATCCTACTAGGATCAACGGAGGCGAGGACATCGTGACCAACGCATCTTCCCTTGTTTGATTTGTTATTTGAATACCGAATTGCGCTGCAAAAGCCATGAAATTTTCTTGAACTAAAGCATTCAACTTTGAGTTTATCTCCTCCATCGTCTCTTCTCTAATTTTTTGGGTACTGGCCACTCTAGCCTCGAATTCTTGCATCTTCTCGATCATCCATGCTCTACTCTTTCGAGCAGCACTACTCCGATCAGGATCTCTCCAAACAAACTGGAATCCCAACGCTACGCCCAATTGCTAACACACTCCCCTGACCGGCCTTTCTTCGTAGAGCATGTGATAAAGCATCATCCTTCCGACCGGAACAAACTCTCCTTCCTTTTCTTTCTTTTTCCACTCATCATGTGTCCACTTTAAAAATCCATATGATTAGTAGAATACCTTCTAATAATATAACTATTTATATACGAATAATTGAAAATACCCTAAATGTTGAAGAATTCTTACAATGGATTCTTTTATCTTTTGTGTTTCGTCATTAGGCAAGAAAAGATTTCCTTGCTTATCTTTTTTCGATCTTGCGAGAAGCCATAGCAAAGTTCGCTCCTAAGCAAGGAGGAAACTACCGATGATGTAGAGGAGTCAACAGATGATGATGTAGATGAAGGGATCTAGCCATCGCGTGCGAAAAGGGGAATCATCTCAAAGATTTCGACCCAAAAAATGAGGATGCTTGTTGGAAGTCCGACACTTTCTTCCTCTTTCACTTTTAGCCTAATATGAAAACAAATAACTAGTCAATATTGACAAAAATTAAATTGAAAATATAATTACATATGATTCTAACGTACATATTATTTACCTCAAACTCCTTAGAGCTACACCTTGTCACAAATTGCTTCCATATCTCTTCGGTGATAAAAGGATAGATCTCGTACGGCCGCTCGGAATTGTGAGGCCCTTTCCTCGAATTTGTGATCCATCGACTCACCAATTTCATCTTGAAATCTCTCCACCGCCTATCACAAGTAGTTAAGATCTCTCGTTTCTTCCTCGCATCCTCTCGTATTCCAAACTCTTTCTTCAATATGCAAAATGTACCTATAATACACGATTAGTACAATAAAACATGATCCCTATTAAATTTAAAGAATAGCTTTTAAAATATATAGATTACTTACTTTAACATCTTCCCATAAAGTCTTTTTATGCCATCTGGAACATCATCCCAACTCTCGTATAAGATAGAGACTTTGCTTCTACCGATTTCGCCGCAATGTGTCTTGTAATCTCCAAAGATGATCCCCCAACCTGACGTATCAAATCATCCCGGTGAAGTACTATTTGGACCACGGATTTGGAACGTATCCCCTTTGAAGGACCTCTTGGCTTGCTCACTTTTTTATTCCTAGTAGCTCCATCGGTAATCTCGGCCGAGAACGTGGTTGATGGTCATCGTCCTCGCATCACGCATTATGTCATCCTACATCACCACACCCGTAAGCAAATACAAATATCAACCAAAGACGTGTTAGATTCATAAATGAAGTACTATAAAATTATCTTAACAAAGCATAAATTCATTCTCGCGATTGATGTTCTAAAGCAACCCTGATAAAATCATCAACCCCTTGTAGAAATGTCGCCGAAATCCGATTACCATATATCCAGTTTCGATCCATATTCATACATTAGAGACACCAAACACGAACACAATCGATGACATTATTCAAAGTGCATTATCAAGTGCAGTGCAATCCCCCATAAATTTATGAATTTTATAAATATATTTTAATGTATATTTATATATAATTAAGTACATTTTAGTATTTAAACGATTTATTTCTTCAAAGGTTGACTATTTGAAAGTCAAAATAATTATTTTAATGATTTAAAGAAGTCAAAAATTTTATTTAGTCATGCTTTGAAAAATATTTGAAGAGCTTAAAACACTTTTGGGTTTGTAAAAAAATTTTAAATTGGGTATGAGGAACACAACCACCTAAATCATCAAACATTAAATAATACCTTCGGCCCAATCATCTTTTCCTAAGCCCAAAAGGGGAACCTATATAAACCCCAAAAATCCCAAGTTCCCACACATTAAACACATTTTATTTTCTCTCTCTTCCTCCCCAAAAATTTCGGTTCTCTCTCTCCTCTCTTTTTCTTTTCTTTTCTCTCGGTTTCTTCCTCCTCCCTTCGGACTGGCGCCAACTGCCAGCACCGTCTGTGGCTGCCGTTCCTCATGCTTTTCGGCGTCTTCCCTCCTCTTCTTTTGTTGGTTGTTATTTCTTCCTCCTCAAGTTTTATTTTAATGCAAAGTTTGTATTTTTAGGGTTTGTTATATTATGGTTATGTTTAAAAGTGATGGTTTGATGATTTAATTATGAATCTAAGATTATATAATTTATGTATTGAAGAAATTAAAATTCAGATTTACTTATTATGTTTGAATTGGAATTTTAATTATCAAAGCATGGATTTTTAGGGTTTTAAAGGTTGGAAAATCATAGTAGTATGTTGTAGTTTGTGAAATTGGGCTTTCTTATAATTATAAGTATGTTAAAGTATGTTTAAAAAGATTTTTAGTATATAATATGTTGCTGGAATTTTTAAAAGGGATGTTATAATGGAGTTTTTATGATATAAACATGAGTTTTGAGGGTTTTAATCAACTAGTGTAGTAGTACTATACTAGGAGGTTTACTAATTAAGTTTTAATGATGGAAAAAGGTTTTAAACACTTTTAGAAGGGTTTTAAAGTATTTTGTTATTGCTGTAAATTCATAAGGGATTGATTGTGGATTTATATTGGTTGTTTTAGGCGGAGAATTCACTTTAGGCGACTTTTAAGGTTGTGAAAGTGGCCCCGCTCGATTTGTCTACACAAGGTACGTACATACCTATGTGTTGATTGGACTAGTATCATGTTCTAAGGATGATAATTGAGTAGTATCATGCATAGGGAACTATTTTTAGTTCATTTGTGATTTCTATTAAGTTGGATTTGAATGTTTTATGGCGTTGTATGAAGCATGTTGGTTATGATGTTGATATTATGTTTGTATGGAATGTTGATGCAAGCATATGGGATTTGGGAACTTTATTTTATTAATTCACATGAGGGATTAATATATATGTTGGTTTGGATCATGATTGAATCATGTTGTTCCCTTTGGATTATTTAACTACTTTATGAGGACCGAGGGCCTTATTTGGTAAGTTGATATTTCTATACCTATGAAAGGTTGTTGGTTGTTGACTTGGTTCAACGAATTAAGGAAGGTTATGGATAAAAGTTGGAACTAATCTTGGGTTGTTAAGTTGTTGTTGATCACTTAAATAATCCTAAGATAAAAATGGAAGTGTATGATTGTTTGATGATTATATTATTTGTATTGCTTGTGAGTCTCACCAAGTGAATAAATTATTAATCATGTAAAGTGAAACGTGGATAGCAATAGTTTTAGACTTGTGCACGTCTCGAAGTGTTCAACTAGTATGAGTTGGAGTACATGGTGGTAGCCCATGGCTTTTCTTGGGACCGGATTGATCACCGTGTCCTATTTTTATTTAAAATGTTCCTCTATATCGTAGGTCATGGGAATACGGAGTAGCGCCCGTATTTCGTCTTCTAAATTGAAGACTGGTTTTGGTTTAGACAACTCGTTCCATTGACTATTCCACCTAAATTAAATAATCTATTAGTTGTGGAGTTTGGTTCAGTAAAAGTAGTATGCAATGTTATTATGTTATTAATTATTGCTGCTTAGTATTTATTAGTATTATGATAGGATTGTTTATTTATTTGTTATGTGGTACTCGGCTTTGCCGATTACGTGCTTTGTGTGTGTATGTTGATCATGATTCATGGCTATGTCTTATTGATCCTGTGATGACCCATTTGGTGAACAGGTTTCTAGGGATCAATAGTGCATCGTCATTTACGAGTTTGAAGATGATGCATTATGGGTTCGGGATTGGATAGCTTGTGTAGAATATATATCATATTTTGACTTTACACTTTTCGTAGTTGACTTTGACTTTTGAGATTGACTTTGACTTTTGTTGGTTTGACTTTTAGAGTTAACTTTGTGGTTGACTAAGTTGTACTTCCTCTGTTTAGAAATAGTTGCACCGTTTCATGTTTTCACGCTTGCTGATGCATGGTTTCAAACGTAAATATCTTCAATTATCAATGGGTAAAAATTATAAAAAGTTAATATTAAAAGAATACACATTGAATCGAGTCTAACAAGATCTCGCATGACTATGTTTTTCCTAAAATATAAATCACCAAAGATAATTAAAGTGTAAGATGTGAATAGTAAACACTATGCAAATGGTGCAACTATTTCTAAACGGAGGAAGTATTTCTAAAGTTTATTTATTATGTTTTCCGCTGCAAAATTCTGAATAAGCCGATACGTTATCACACGTGCGATAATACTTTTATGATTCTCGTAAGTTTTATATTGAAAATGTATTTTAAATAGAGAATTGTCGGGTATTACATGCGCCTTGAACAATTGGGTCCCTATATATCACTCCAACCTAACCCATCCTTGAGTTTCTCATCTCACTAGTGAATGAACGTTTGGTTTATCAATTCTAAGAAAAATCCGGAAGCACTTCCATACATTTCTCCAAGTACACGATGAATATAGTGGGTAAACTATCAACATATGTACCCAGAGAACGCTTAGATAAATGAGCTAGATCTTTCTTAGAATCGAAAACCAAACATTCAATCACATCCTAAGTGAGATAAGAAACCCAAAGACAGTCCCAAAGCAGGGACTATTCAAGACTTACTCATTAGGAGCAAGTCTTGAACGGGTATCTAGGCTAATGATGCATATTGCAAATAAATAGCACAAACCAATTCATTCCTTAGATTTTCCTCCCCATTCCATTAAGTATGTCCATAAGTCAATTGAGAAACTAACACAACAATCCACAAAATCATAGTTCATTTATAAAAAGATAGTAACTTCATAAAAAATCCATCAATTCATATAACTCTGGGCCAAACCGAGGCAAATCGTTGGATCCAAATAGCCTTTGGCATTAATCACTTGCGTCGCGTGCTCCTAGCAAACCGATGCAAATTATCCTGACATTCATTTGGTGTGGTTATTTGCGTCGGACATTGGCTATGATCCGATGCAAATCGTCTGTTCCTAAGCATTTGCGTCAGGTTTTCTTGCTTTCGACGCAAATCATCATTTTTCTACTAGTATTTGAAATTTTAATTTTTTAGTCCGGACTGAATAATAGCCTAGTGTTTGGTTCAAGTTTTTTAAAGTTTCGATTTTTCGGTGCGTCGAAATTTGAAAAAATTTCTATTTTGGCTTTTATATAACTTTTCTATAAAATTTAATTATACTATATTTTTTATGTACTTTTTATAGATAATACATCAAAAACTATTATTACATTATTAGTAGCTATATTTTTAAAGTATATATTAAATAGAATATGATTATGAACCTCAAAATATAATAATTTTTTAGAGTGAAAAAAAAGAAAAAGAAAGTAAAAATCACAAAACGATGCGGATCGGGATCGCACTAGCTTTTTCTAATCCTTTATATGTTTCAAAAATTCGAGTGTTTCGGTCCTCGGTGTGGTGCTAGAATCCAAATATTTTGGAAGGTGAAAAAACTTTTGCCAAAATTAGGGGAGAGAAAGAGGTGAATTAGCGAATAAGATTTTGGATGCATAGAGAAGGTTATCATACTAAATGTAGTCATTAACTTTAGAGAAGTCGATCATAGTGTGGTTCTTGCCGCGAGGCCGTTTTTAGATTCTTGTGGCCCTGTTCGATAACAAAATGAGGCCCCTATTATAAGTAGAGCTTGATTTGAGAAACTTTGGGAAAGAGGTATCATTAATAGAAAGAGAAAGAAAAAGAAGCATTCCTTGTAATTGAGATATTTTTCCAGGGCTTAACCTCGATATTAGGCCCCTAGAAAATGTGGCCCCGTGCTGCAGGACCTTTATGCACATGCTAAAATCCGCCCCTGGTTCTTGGACACTACTCAGGCTCGTCCCTGACATTTTAGAGGCTCTGGGCAAACTAAGAAATATGGGCCCTTCATAATGTCAACTAACTTTTTGACATATATTGATTTAAATATATATTAATGGTCAAAGAAGTATTAGAAATTTAGAAATGATTTTTTAGCTAATGAAATCTAGATTTATTTTAGCTTATATTTTTTAATAAGATACCCACTCGATTAATGGTAATAGTATTATGATATATCTTCCTGAATTAAGTCAATCTTGCTTTTTATATTTATCACGTCATCCTCATTGATGCGCTGTCGGTTGGTGTTTGAGGTTTGGATTACGGAATTCGCAAGATCTTTGACCTTTTGGATTACTTTTTAAATATTTCTTTGGGTTTGAATTGTGTAAAAAGAAAAACTCCTTCCTTTTTTAGTTCCACTTCGATATTCACGTTTTACCAAAACACTACTTTATTAACATGTAGTATCTTTAACTATCTTACTTTATCGATTCATACAGTTTTGTAAAATAGAACATTAGAAATTAATACACATTGAGATAAATCTATTGACATTTTATATTAATATATGTTCTTATATACTTTTAGTGACTTTATAGTCGAAGTGGGGCAAATAAATAATTGAACGTTTATTCAAAATAGAAAGGGATAGGAAATAGCAAAACGGACAAAGTTAATACTCTATATGAGAAGGGGAAAACACCCACTTACTACAGATTCAATAGTTATTAAAATTATTGAAAACAAAAAAAAGAAAAAATAAAAAAATAAAAAAAAAACGAAAACCACTTTAGGTGGGATTTGAACCGGGGATGGAGAACCCGAGAGATACATCATCATCATTGTGTCATTTAGTAAACCGTTGACCCAACTCTACGCATATTAAATGTAAGTAGTGCAGATTTTGTATATAATCAATGGTAGACTACAAACCAGTAATTTGAGCCTTTTGTTCCCAGGGCCCCGGGCGGGCACCTCTCCGCCCGGCCTCGGGGGACAGCCCGAGTCACTACTTCATGTAGGAAGTCCGAAATGGGAAACAAATCAATCTTCCAACCATGGGTAGACTGCATTGGAACTTTGAGAATGCCGACTTTTTCAAGAAGAACTTAGCAACAACTGTTGGAGATTTAGAGTATTATATTAGTTTAATTCATGATATATTATTTGAGTCACTTGGTTATGGTGTCGTTACTCGAATAATATGTGTAATAATATGCTATATGTTACTCGTGGTTTGTTCTTGCGTATTGTCAAGAATTTATGAACTACGAACGAAGCAATGAGGGAAGCAGGGGAAACATCCCACCTCGCAAAGATGCTCGCAACTCGTGAGCATGGTCGAGCAAGGCATCGCACCCCCAAGATTGCTCGCACCTCGCGAGCGTAGATGAACAAAGCCGCCGCGAAATGGCGCGGGAGGCGAAACTTATCGCGGGTCGCGACCAGGGTCGCACCTCGCGACCTCGCCGGGTTTGGCCCACCTCGCGACTCGAGATGATCGTCGCGGCTCGCGACGTGGTCCCCGATCCTCGTGTTTCGTCGCGTTACCCGCGTGTTTTGACGGTTAATCAAAGTTTCCTTTCTGGTTTTCTGAGACGTTATAGCATCATTATAAATATGAGATCTCTCATATGATGAAGGTGGGTTGAGAAAATACATTCTCAAATATTTTGTACTCAAACTCTCAAGATTAAATATGAAATTCTTCATCACTACAAATCTCTCACAAACTCATTTCCTCTTGATAGTGTTCATAGTTAACGTGACCACTATTGATATTCTTTGTATCTCAAAGGTGAATTCCGTGAACCCGTGCTATACGAATATTACTTTTGGGAAAGTGCATCACGCCTAGAAGATAGTTCATCTTGTGACCCTTGATATTTTCGTAGTTTCCCTAACAACAACTCCAGTTTCAGCATTGCGAATGACGATTCCGACACCCTTCTCACTGATGTTCAAGAGCACAACCCCGTTATGATTGAACTCAACTTGGCACAAAGCTTTCAATGGCTTCTTGTAATCTTTTGATTACAGTAGTTGAGTTAATATGAAAATTCATGATCGTTTTTGGGCTTTCTGAGGGTTCATGCTTCTATTTCAAGAATGGTGACTGGTACACCATTCTTGCAAGAAGGAAATTTTGGGAAGTAGAAAAACTAAATGAAAAACGTAAAAAAGATGGTTTTTAGTTATTTGTTAGTTGGTGTTAAGGGCAACATCAATAAAAGATTTTTCATGGTTTTATGAGGTTTGTTGATAAATCTATTATTGCTAGAGAGATTTGCAAAGATTCATGAACAAGAGGGGTTTGAAAATAGTGAGTGGTTTGTCTTTCTAATGTGGCATATATAGTGGGTCTATTAGTGTTAGTTTTAGTTTTTTGTTTTTAATTTTGGTGAAAAATGAAACAAACGTAAATCTATACAAATATATTAAAAGGTGTGCTTGACAACGTCTATGCGCCACGTGGCACGTCTATGCTGAAACCTGGGGTCGAACCCTTGACCTTAGGTAAGGATTTCCAAAGACTCACACCATCTGATCTAACATCTTTTAGTGATTCATGTTACCACAAAATTATTGATATGTGTTTTAATTAGTAATGTGGCAATCAATGCCTACTTCCAGCCATAAAGTTTATTTTTCTTATTTGTTGTTTTTTTTTTTCTGTCATCCCCTTGCTCCATCTGCCCTTTCGAAATTCACCATGAACGTTAGACTCCTCTACTTCGTAATTAATGGGATAGCGGATTCTTGCTGCTTATCAAATCTTATTGTTGTTGTTGGAGAATACGAATCAAGAAATGGAGTTCAAAGGTCAGAGGGCAACACCTATAAAGAAGGTCAGTGAAATTGTTAATCTTAGCACAAATCCCTTGATTGCAGATATAATCTAATTCACTAATCACCTCTAAATGCTATTAATATTCTCATTGCACATTGAAGTTCAATTATCAATTCAGTAATTGCATAATTTTGTAACTGAAATATACCCCTCTCTCTCTACTAGCCTTCTTTGCACGCGATGCGTGCGTGGATTATTTTGGCGGTTATTCTTAATTTCATCTAGATGTAATTTTGAAGGATGTAATTTACAATCATCATTAATTTTAATTAAATATCATGTGGTGTAAATACAAAATACAAAAATTACTTGATGAAGAAGTTGTTTTCTTGGTATTTTTATGACTTGTTAATGGATGTTGGTATTGTTATTGCATTTCAAAGTTTAGGTATAATTAAAAGTTTATGTCTTTGGTTTTGTAATTGATTTGAAAACTGCTTTGGTTATGTTAATTTATTCTTCAATCATAAACTTTTTCTTTCACTACACATATTTTTATGACAATTTATTTTAGCTACTTTGAACTTCCTTTGATATACATATTTTAAATTAGGAAGGGCTATGATTGAGGAAAATCTCAAAATCTTAATAGGTAATAATTCTTAATTAAGGGTTAAAAAGTATTTGCAAATGGGGACACCATTGCTCCCCCTTGGCTTATATAATAGAGATATATAACTAATAGGGTAATTGTACGATACTCAAACTTTTGTTGTTCCTCTTCAAGAAGGTATTATCTAATTTGGCATAATTCTTTTGGGTTTTTATTATGGATGAAACTTTATTTTTCAATTCTCTTTTGTTTATTTAACTCGATTGGTTCTCTTCGGTTTTAGCATCGGAGGATTTCTCTAATCAATCAACTTAGCAAGGTAATATGTTCATATTTTTCTTTGTTTCTTTTGTATAAATTTCTTCACCATCTTAGGATGCAAATTATTTTACGCAAGTTACAAAGCCACAAAAAATAAATTAATCATCTTTGCTTTCTTATCCTTCTTCACCTTCACTAATGCAGCTGGACCATGCTATTTCAATCCACATCTTGTCCTTAAAAGTATATGTAACTCTTTGCTTTCTTGTCCTTCTTGCTTTTTTGATTTACATATTTAGAGTAGCCATTGCCTATTGGTTGTGTAAATTTAGGGAAATTCTCTAAAATTGAAGGTCTGATTTTAATAAATGGATAAAATATTGTTAACTTTAGGTAGTTATTTGGATAAGCAATGTGATTAGTCATTTTCTTAAAAGATGGATAGTGAATTCAGAGGTTTTATTTATCAATTTTTGTTAGGAATCAAGGTAGTTATTTCAAGTGAAGAATGAGACTTTTTTAATTCAATCAAACAATTCACAAATACATATCAAAAATCCAATCGAAGCAGCAACCCCAAAAATTATAATCCTAAGCAACAAGAATAAGAGCATTGTCTGCACAACAATTTCTGGATGTACCTTACAATGTTTTCCTTATTGTTTTGACACGCACTTGACATATTTCTACTGGCGAAAAGTAAGAATGATACTAAACTTCGGTCAACATTATCCATTGCATAACACAACTTACAAACTCCATGGTATTACAAACGACATAAAGCAAATAACACGATTTCCATAAACGATACAAACAATAGTTAAACCATACAAACAAGTATAAAAAGTACCACCCGGGGCAACGCCCGAGTCACACACTAGTTAAGTAATTAAAGTGTTGGCATTATGCCCATTACAAATATTAAAGAGATTGTTACAATCGATATAGATATTCATACAATTGCCACAAGGAAAGGGGAGAATTTGTTGGTGTAAATGTAATGACTACGTTTTGTAGTTGAATCAGTTCACTCCATGGGTAGGTTGCGGAGTGATTATTTTTAGTTTGTCGCGGGAAGGGTGCGAAATAGACTGATTGCTCTGTTATACATTCACCAAAGATTGTCTCTTTGTATTCTCCCATATTGGCTCTTGTAACTGATTTCTTTCATCTTTAATACTAATTTCTTTCATCGCGCGTGGTGATTTCCCAATCGAACCTTTCGCCACCACCAATCACGATGTGGGGTGGCGACTTTGATGGCTTAGGGTTCGCATGGGGGTGATTCCGATGGTTTAGGGTTTTCAGATGGTGGTTGTTGGTTGTATCGCTAGTGCAAGTGGTGGTTGTCCGTGTGTTGTTGCGGAAGAAATGGTGGTTCGTGGTGATGAATGTAGTTGTTGATGACCGCTAGTAACCAGGCCCGGCTATTAATAGGGTCAACATGTTCTGTGGAACAGGGCCCCTGAATTGTGGGGGCCCAATATTGGAAAAGTCCAACTTAGAGTTGAAAAAAAATTCGTTTCCTGCTTTCCATGAAAAGCATCATGTTCCATTATCTTGCTGCTTCATTACTTCTTGCCATTGATTTTCCCCAAATCCCTCACCTTCCATATTAATCACTCTTTATCAATCCATAATTCCCGTATTAATTCCAATTTCCAAATTAAAGGCTTTATTGCTTTAATTATTCTCTCTCTTCAAGACAATCATCTAAATTCATTTGTTTTTTTTTTCGGTTTTGAATAGGAAAAATAATTTTCCCTAATTTATTATCAACCCATCTTAACTCACCAGCAATGTATTAGTTGTTTTATCATCCAAAAAAAGTAATCAACTACTCATTTTTTTTGAGGGGATTCAAGTACTCATTTAGGTTATTCCTTTTGCTCTTGATTTGTTCATCTTTAAAAGTGAGAAATCAAGAATGATGGGCTATTACGTCATTAAGATCTTGAAATGTAAGGTAATTTCACTCAGTTTGCTATTTATAGTGAAGGTTTATATTTGTGTTTTGGTTTATAGACCTAGGAAGTTGTAATGTATGATTTTTCAAATTTGATTTTTTGAAGTCTAGAAATTTCAGGAAATATTAATTTGCCTTTTTTCTTTCACCTTTTTTTCGTGCGTGCATAGTGTAAATGAATAAGTGTGAAGTTAAGTAATTCTAGTTTTGTTTGATTTAGGCTTTTTCAGAAATTAAACTAAAGACGACTAATAGGGTTTTGGTTCAAGCATTTTCTCATATAATCGCACTAAAGAAGGGATCATTTTCATTGTGGGAAAGAAATAAAAAGATTATTTTCATGAGTCAATTATTTATATGCAACTTCAATTGTAGAATTATAATATGTTGAAAATGAAAATGTAGCACATAACAATCTAATAAAATTATATTTAATTTTATAATTTTAATTTTCAGTTTAAGGAGCCTAATTTTCATAATAGCACAGGGCCTCCGTATGGTTCGAGACGGCCCTGCTAGTAACTGTTACTCGTGGAAATGGTGTTGGTCGTGATTGTAAACTGGTGGAGGTAAGGTGGTTGTTTAAATTAGGGTGGGGAAATTTAATTTAAAGATTTCAGGTTTAATTTTAATCATGTTTTTATTTCCATAAGTACAGGCAATTTCGTACTTTAGCAGCTAAAAATTTACCCAAAATGGAAAAAATTGAATTTGTTGCAAGTTTTCAGTTGCGACCCAAAAAGAAAACTGTTGCATGAGGAAGTAATTAAGTACTTGTTAATTCTGATTGAATACTCTTGATTTGGGGTTACAGAGAGTTAGTATCCTTAGGCTATGTTTAGTTCACCTGAAATTTTCTGATATGAACTTATCTGATCTGATCTGATCTGAACTTATTTTTTCTGATCTGATCTGATCTGATCTGAACCGATCTGATCTGATCTGAACTTATCTTTTAAAAAATATATTATTACTAATATTATTATTACTTTGTATTTCAATACTAGTATTTCATTACTAGTATTACTATTACTATCATTTTATTACTATGCACAACTTTCAATAATAATAATAATAATAATAATAATAGTAATAATAATTTTATAATAATAATAATATAAATAATATTATAATAATAATAACAATAACAATAATAATAATAATAATAATAGTTTTATGTTGTTTTTTAGGATTTTTGGCGAGTTTTTAGGCTAAAAAACAAATAAAAGGGGCGTTCGGCCGGCGGGCGGCCCACGGCCATATAGGCGGGCTCGTGCCGGTGCGGGCCTAAAATAAAATTTCTTGACCGTGGCGGGCCACGGCCCACGAAGCGAACAACGGGTCGGGCCTTGAGCGGGCTCATCTTGGGCCAGGCCCAATCGTCGTGCGGGCGGCCGGCCCGCGTGGCTGGCCCGGCCCATGCCCACCTTTAATTATAGGTGAACCCGTGAATTTATATTATCAATACAATCTTTTATTGACAATTCTCCAATTGATGAAAATTTCACTACAATTAACTAAAGGGAAAAATTATATACGACTCGGCACGCATACTAAAGCCTAAAAATGAAAATAAGTTGCATTAATATCAACAAGACTTGTATTTCGAATGGAGTAATAAATTGATATGCCTTCCCTCAAAAACAAAAGTTGATATGCCTTTATTAATGTTTCTAATTTTGCTGATAACATGAGTTAATGATCCCCATGTATGACTAAACATCAGCATTGATTTATACTCTATATGGTACTATAATTGAGGAGAATCCATCCTATCTCCTTCCGCTGTGGTACGGTCTAGGTTCAGCGTAATTTCTGCACAGAAGTACAGTATAATCCCACTCTTTAATTGCGTATTAATAACTAACCAGAAATTAATAGTAAAAATCCAAATATTGGCCCAAAGTAATCAGGCAGCTTTAAAATTAAATTTTATGCATAACAATGTCGGAATAGAGTTTATGACATGTGAAATATCATTCTCAATCTCCGGCTATTGCGGCTAGTGCCCTTTTACATTGTGTCATCAAAAGTTTTCCCCTTTGATTTTTTTTTTCAAAAGTTAGAATTATTATATTTTCGATGAAAAAGTTAATACATTGGTGGTGAAAAAGCAGATGGATTTTATTTTAGTTTCTTAGGGACATGTGAATATATTGGTGCTGAATACTGAAAAGCAATTGGATTATCAACAAAATGTATGGTGACATTAGTTTTTATTTACTAGTATATCTATCCATTGATTAGAATACCTATTAGAAATAGACAATAAAAAATTTATCAACTACTCTCTCCGTCTCATAATATAGTGCTTACCTTCCTTTTTGGTGTCCCAAAATATTGTGTCTATTTTATTTTTTTATCAATTTATTTAGACTAAATTATCCTTAATTTTTACACAAACTTTCTAAAATACCCCTACCTTTCTTTCAAAATGTGTGCCTCTATTTATTGTTTTACACCATTCCAAGAAACATTTATTGTTTTATGGTTTTTTTAAGGAAAAAGAAAATAAAAAAGTAGTTCCAAGACAAAAGTACCAAAAAAGTACTTCATTAAATATTTTTCTTGGAGAATTCTACTATTGCCTCCATTCTCCTTAATTCTCGTGAAAAAAAAGAAGTAGATCTTCAATACATTAAACAAATTACATCCAATAAAATAAGAGAAAGGAAAAAAAAAAGGGAAAAACAAAAAAAATTCTAAAGAGAAACGTAGATCTTCAAATCAGTAACTTCTCCAATATCAAAACTGTATTTTTTGATCCCTTCAAAAAAAAAACTGTATTTTTTGAAAAGTACAAACCCCTTATTTAGTGGGAAATTCCATGATTAACTGCCAATATGCATTATATAGTTAAACACTCCATATCTTCTTCCTCTCTATTCCATAATTCATTGTAAAACAAAAAAAACCAACAAAACACGATAAAAATAATACTTTCTTCTCCTCTGTATTCCATAACCTTCTTCCTCTTCCACAATTTTGTTGCTCTATTTTTACTTCTGCATATAAGAGAGTCAAGAGACGTTGATTAAGAAACTCTTGGTAAAAAAATAATCAGGTAATTCCATTGATTTAATCTTTTGGCACAGGTAACTCTTCCCCAACAACTAATCTAACATGGTTTGTTTGGTGTGAATTTACCCAGAACAACAAAGAACACATACATCAGGTATTTGTTTGTAATATAGATTTATATATTTTTGATAATGTAACTCAGTCCAAACGATGGATAGTAATTTTTTCTGTTTGTTATAAGATTTGCTATATACTTTACAACAAAGAAATCATATGATTGATAGTGATTTTTGTGTATATTTTATACAGGACAAAAGCAGAACAAAGTAAACGACCAAATATACTCAAACATATCGCCACTCAAGAGCACTTGCAGAAATTATTGAAGAGGTATTTATTAATTATATCCCATTTGCAAAGCTTTTTTTATTTAAAATTAGGAAACAACTAGCAAGATTAAAGCATTAAAATCAAAACAAAAAAAAAATTCGAAAGTAAGATTCTCGTAACTATTAAACATTCTGAATTTTGCTAGAAATATCCTCGTGATTAAACATTCTATATTCCTATTCTACACTTTTATTTTCTTCGTGTACTCAAATTGATTTAAGCTAGAAATTAAAGTTTTGGGAAATTAGAATGAAAGAAGTTACAATCCGTTTTATTTGTAAATTAAATAAAAAGAATTTAAATTTAGGATCCCCAAATATATAAAAATCAGCATCATAATTTCATAAGTTACCATTTTCGACAGCAATTGAGCTTCCCAAACACATAAAGATCAAAATCGAAAGAAAAAAATTGGTATTTTCACATGCAAAATAAAAACGAACCTGTTCAAACTCACCTACAAGGAACGAATAGAAATTTTAATTGTTGAGTTCCTATTAATAGCGACCTCGATCTTGCGGATCTTTCTTCCTCTCCCATCAATTTTCCGGTCGAATGTGAGGGAAATGACGACGAAAAAGTCGGGCTATGGCGCCGACGAACGGACGAAGTAGCCATACGAAAGTAATATATGTAGAGTATTGATATTGGGGATAGGATTATAGGAGGACTAAAGTTCGAGAGATGTTCTTTTTTTTTTTTTTTTTTTTGGTAAAAGAGGGGCTAGCCCCTAAGTTCAGAGAGAGAGATATGGGAATAGAAGGAGTAGGAGAGAAAGAGAAGTTTAGAGTAGTAGAGAAGAAGCGTTAACATCTTTATCTTATAATGGTAATTACTTTATAAAGAATCACGATTAGTCATATTCATACACTATCATTTCCTTTGAAACTTTTTGAGAACTAAACTTCAATGATAAATTATACACATTTTAAAGGGAATGGAGTTATTAGTTAAATTGATGTTATTTTCATAGATCTCTATAATAGAGATTTACACCATGATTATCTTTATACATTACGATAGACCTGTTTCTAGGAATATTATGTTTTTTATGATTTGAATTGTTCTTCTTTTTCCTTTTATTAATAAGCAATTCTTCTTTATTCACAAGTTCGAGACTATTATATATGGCAACCAAAAAATAGAAAATGAAACATAATTATGATGAGGAAGTCAACCCAAAAAAAAGCATACAAATCATTTTCCCCATTTTAGTCTTATATTATCTGAATCATAAATTAAAAATGAAGATATTTTTCTTCAACAAACTTTGAAAATAATATTTATTTCAAGTTATTCATAAATGTAATAATGCAATTAATTTAACTTAGAAAACGATCTCGCACGCATAGCGTGCTTATAAGACTAGTCTCTATTATTTATGGGAAGAGGGGTAGGACACTAAAAAATAGAAAAAGAAAAAAATGAAAAAAAATGTAGTGGCTAACTTACTAGGAAACCACCAAAAAAAAAAAAGGAAAAACAAACAAAAAATAAAAAAATTACGTGTAGATCTAACTTCCCGTCCAAAAAAAAAAAAACTGTCCAACTCAATCCCCTAATTACATGGGGAAAAAACTGCAACCAAAATATGAAAACCACTTCTTCAGTTCGTCCTCTTCTCCTTCCTATTATCTCCACTTCTCAATTCTCTGCAAAGCACAGCAAAATACCCAAAAACACAGAATCATTACAATCATTACAATACTATTATACCACCAACATCAGGTAATCACATAATAAATCACTGTTTTCCAATTTAATTTCATAAATAAATCTTTCATTTTCTCAATGTGAATTCATACAGGATACTTTTCACTAATAGTACTCAATTGCAAATAATACTATTATACCACCAACAAGCAACGAAGTTCTTGGGACAT
Organism: Beta lomatogona; assembly: GCA_947646795.1. Lineage (NCBI taxonomy): Eukaryota > Viridiplantae > Streptophyta > Magnoliopsida > Caryophyllales > Amaranthaceae > Beta > Beta lomatogona. Next base: position 31,041 of record CANSNZ010001445.1, read on the forward strand.
CAGTGTAAAGCAAATAATAATAAGGTTTTTCTTACTTCTCTCGCACATCAAAACTTAATTAAAATGTGTTTCTTTATTATTCACAACAACCAATTCAATGATTTTGATAATGTATTTTGTGCGAAATCTCATTCACAGCAGCAGAAGGGAAGTATAAGTCACAATCACTACAATCGACCAATTTCGTCAACCAAATATCAGCAAAAAGGGTAAGTGAGTTATTGCAAATCGTTTACATACTAATATTCAATTGCAAATGTTTTTTGTTTTTTTGAAATTAGGGAATAACCAAAAAAATACAGTAAGAACGTCTTTTAACATTTATCATTTTTAACTATAGAATACTTTCCTAAATTAACAAAAAAATTGATTTTTCAATGAAGATGCTGACAAAATGTAAAAAGAAAAGTTGGGTGACATTTTCATTCAGAAAGAAAATGGAGATATTATTAAAACTATAATTCTCACAATAAGAAGAAGGTAAAAGGGGATTATTTTTATTTCGTGCATTTTTACAAATTGTAAAAGAAACTATTTTTATAACCGAGAAAATTATACCCAAAAAAATTCAGGAAGAAAACGAAAGGAGATTTTTGTGTTAGTTTTTTTTTGGTGTCAAGTAAAGTGTTGGTTGGGATGGTAGGGAGGAGAGAAAACAATATAATTCATCTTGAAGAACATAATTGTCATAGCATTAAAACAGAAGATCTCAAATCTCTAATTTTTCTCACAATAATGAGATAGAACTATAACTTTAAAAAAAAAGTGTTAAAAATCAATCTTTTCATGGAATAAGAATTTGAAAAAACAAATTTCTTTCCATGGAATAATTACGAGATCTTTTTTTTTAAAAAAAAACTTTACTGATCAACAATAATTCCAAAACGGTGACAATCTCCAATAAATTTACTGATTTACGTTTATGTCGCATGCAAAAAAAATTGAAACTATTTCAAACTCACCTACTCAATTGGAATTTGAAATTAATGTGTTTCTTCTCCAATTTATTCTTGCTCCACCTTCAATCCCCTCACTTGCTTCAATTGACCTATCTCCAATTATTAAGCTTCACCTATCTCCAATTATTAAGTTTCAATGGGAGGAAGAGTTGGAAAAAGAAAAAAGATGGCAGTGCACTGTGCACTTGATGTTGGCGGAGCCGCGGAGGTATAGAGATGGCAGTGTACTCTGATGAGATCGGTAATTTGGGATCCCAAGCTACTAAGATTTTAGAGAGATGTGTTTGGATATTTGGAGTGCTATTTAGAGAGAGTTGTAGGAGTACTTATTTTCTATGGATTCCTCTGCATATAGCGTGGAATGTGGATATTTAGAGATAGATGTACTTATTTTCTAAGGATTTTGTATCCCTCACACATAAAATAATAAAAAAAAAATTTATACGGCGTTGTGAATTGTGATGAAAGGATTATTATGTGGGGTTGTGATAATACTATATTTCTAAAGTGTGTACATTCATATAGTGGAAAAATTCTTAAATTTGCTTATAGCTACAGATGTTTGAGTACCTGACACAAAGTTCAAAGTTAAATTGTATCACAACCACAAAAACAAATATCTCACACAAACTTTTTATGTTATGATCTTTATTCTATATGTCAAGAGGGGTAAGGACACCAAAATATATAAACCCAACAAATCTTTATTCTATATGTCAAGAGGGGTATGACACCAAAATATATAAAAATCCTATTTTACCCCCAACAAATTAAACAAATTACATCAATAAAATAAGAAAAAAAACAAAAATTAAGTAGAATTATTACCTACAAACTAAGTGCTTCTATCTTCCCCTTGAAAAAAACTACTTCTATCTACAAAGAAAAAAAATGAACCACCCAAAACTAGCAGTTAGGGCAAAAACTACATGTACTTCAACGTTTACACTACGAGGTTATGCTTCAAAACAGAGTCCTCTCCCCCCCTCTTATTATCAAATGCTCTCTTTAATTACCTCACAAGAAACCAACAAGGAGAGTATGTGTACTTGAAAAGGTAAATGTGCAATTAGTTTGGGAAAATTAATTAAAGTAATAGTAATAGGGGTGCCAAATGAAATGGACAGATAAAATAACAAAATAGGAAAGAGAAACAAAAAACGAAAATGGATGAATTGGAGTTATGAATTATGAAAAGAAATTGTGATTAGTTAGAACACTTGGCACGCTTAGTGGCAAATAGAAGTATATTTGAAATGGTGTCTTCATAATTTAGTAGCAACAAGTGCGTGTAGTGATTTTTGTCATAAAATAGAGATTTTGTTTATTTGAGGAATTATAAATACCGAATATATTATTTAGAGTCTCTATTCTATAAGCCATTCTTTTCTAATGTTTTTGGCTTCTGTGTCGAATGATGCTATTTTATCTCTATTAGCATTATATACACGCGATGCAATATTTTTAAATTTAACAATTTAAAAATATCGATTTACTAGATGTAATTAGCAATTACTTTAAATTTTTATGTGTTTCGCATGCATCGCGTGCATATAAGGCTAGTAAACATTAATTATAGGACACAGGGAGTATTTATAAATACTCCCTCCGTCCCATAATATAAGTCCTGATTTTGTTTTTACACGGGAATTAAGGTAAGTGGAATCTTGTTTTATTTGAATAAATAGATTCATTTTTATAGGGAAACACTTACATTGTTTTTTACTTTTTAACAAAAAATAGAAACTTAACATTTAATCTTTGCCACGGTTTAGGCTATGTTTAGTTCACGAAATTTTATGATCTCGAACTTATCCGATCTTGATTTGATCTGATCTGAACTTATTTTTTCTGATCTGATCTGATCGGAACTTATTTTTTTCGATCCGATCGATCCGATCTCGAACTGATCCGATCCGTTCCGATCGATTCGATCGAACTTATCCATTAAAAAACATATTATTACTAATATTATTATTACTTTGTATTTCATTACTAGTATTACTATTACTATCATTTTATTAGTATGCACAACTTTCAATAATAATAACAATAATAATAATAATATAATCATAATAATAATTTTATAATAATAATAATATAAATAATATTATAATAATAATAACAATAATAACAATAATAATAATAATAATAATAATAATATAGATAACAATTATTATTATTATTATTATTATTATTATTATTATTATTATTATTATTATTATTATTATTATTATTATAGCATAATTAGTTTTTTTTTTTTGTTTAAAAAGAGCACATTAGTATATGAACATACAATTAAAAATAAAAGACTAAGGACTCTTGGGTCCAATGGTATGGCTTCTTACCTCCCACATGGGAGATCAAGGTTCAAATCTTGGTGGAAGCATATATTTCAATATTGTTGTGGGTGGGGGAGGGGGCTGGGGCTTGTTGGGTCTTTAGGTGAGTGACCATGTGCGAGGGCAGCCCAGAGAAAATTCATCTTATCACGGGATTCCCGAAAGAGGCCCAAAAAAATTAAAAATAAAAGAACACTCATGTTCAAGGTCCGTTAATAATAATAATTTAGGTAGTAATGAAAAGAACATATAATGATATTAAAAAAAGAACATATACTGAAAGAACATACAAGATCTATTTAAAGAACACATTTTAAAAATAAAAGATAGATGTTATTTTTATATTGATGACATGTTTGGATTTAACTAACAACATGTTCTTTGTTATATCAATAAATTGTTCTTTTTTATTATAAATAAACCTATAAATATATATATAATTATATGATCTTGAACAAAATGGTTAAATATTCTTCTTATATCGTTGTCTTGTTCTATATAAACTTTGTTTTTAAAGATAAGTTGAAATCCTTTGTAGGGAAAATTTTGAACGTGATGACAACAGTATTAGGTTATCCCATGCTACTCATGTTTTATATAAACTACTAGTAATATACAATTTATATTATTCTACCAAAATTGTTTTAAAAAATAAACATCATATACTATTGTCATGTTCGTTAGATGTATAACATCAAAAAGAACATCACATATCATAATTATTAATTAGAATAAATATAAAAAAGAACACTTACAAATACCAAAAGAACATTCTTCTTCTTGAACACAAATAGCTTCAAATAGTGATATCAATGACATTTATAATAATAGCAACGCCATTAATAATAATTACCAATATTAATAATTAATAAGTACAACAACGACAATAATAATAATCTTTTTGAACAAATGTACTAGTAAATACTTCCTCCGTTTCAAATTACTCGCTACATTTTCCATATAGGGAAGTTTCATATTACTTGCTACACTTCCTTTTTGGGCAATAAACTCTCTCTATCTCTCTCCTCTCACATGGGTCTCTTTTCTTTTTACTCTCTACCTCTCTCTTCTCCAAAAATTGCCTAGGAGTCCGTGAATTGAGAAGTGTAGCAAGTAAAATGAAACGGAGGAAGTAGTAATATTAATAGTAATAATAATTGTATAAAGTAATAATAATAATAATAATAATAATAATAATAATAATAATAATAATAATAATAATAATAATAATAATAACAACAACAACAACAACAATAACAATAATAATAATTATTACAATAACAATAATAGCATTAGTAATACTAATAATCATAATAATGATGATGATAATAATAATAATAATAAATTTTTAAATATAAGCATAATCTGAACTGATCTGATATGATCTGAACTTATCTGATCTGATCTGAATTTATCTGATCTGAACTTATTTTTTCTGATCTGATCTGAACTTATTTTTTCTTATCTGATCTGATCTGAAATAAGCAAAAATAAGGTGAACTGAACATAGCCTTAGTCTCTTTGTTTTTCATCTTCTCTATAACTCTTGAGTATCCTTTGAGAGGTTAATTCCTTATACAAATGTGGGTTCAGTTTTTCCATCCCATGATACACATACCGCTTGGATTCTTACTTCCACAAGAGAGCAAAAAAACATTCTTGGTGTATTCTTTCGGTACACTTTCTTCAATTTGGGCATAAGTTCATGTGACTCCAAACTCCCACCCAAGAGTGCACTTGTGTGTGGATTGTCGTGTTAACCTTAGGGAACGAATCGGTGAATACAATTTAGCACCCCGATCGCACTGAATCTCATTTTCAAGGCAGTGGTCTTCCATTGCCACGATACAATGATCCCTTTCTCGGTGAACTATTTTGTAGCCTTGAAAACACATTATTTCTAACAATTTGAAAACGAGATTTTGTTTCATTAGTACTCAATACACTTTTGTTCATAGATAAAATTGTGTTGAACTTTTATTTTGGAGAGTTTAAATATAAATATGAGTACATATAAAGCTTTTAAAAGGCTATCAAAATTTGAGGGTCTGCCATACTTGTTGGTTAGATGATGACAAGTATTTGGATTTATAAGGTTAAGCAAGGAAGCAAAAGATCTTGGTCATGATTTATCAGGTCATATTCAAAACTTCTTATGAATGTTATTAGCATAACTCGAGGAACAACTTGGTCTTTATTTTCAACGAAATTAGTGGAAGAAGATGATGGCAAGTTTCTTGAAGCAGAGTGACTCATGGCAATGGAAATCTTATACTAAACGAATTCTAAATTCTTGATATAATATCAAGGGAGATCCATTCTAACTAACTCTTATTGTTCTTATGTTCAGTATGATGATTATGTTTAAAGTATTATTTCTAGTATTCATTTCAAAAAAACATGGTTTATGTCTGTTGAGATATGTTTGGGCTCATTTAATCAGCGGCCCAATGAAGGAGCATAAAAGCCTACTGAAGCCCGAGACAGGTGGCAGCTGTGGGTCCCACGCGAAGGTTGACCTAATCAACCAGCATTAGGGAAATCTCCAAAGTAGGGAAGCAATCATTGCCCGAAAAGGTAACATGCCCATTGACCCCAAAAAGGCCCATCTGAACAATGTTTCCTGTCTGGGAAATCCCTAACACTATAAAAGCCAACTGCTTCATCAATGAACAGGTATTGAATTCTCACCTAACAAACTAGAGCATCTCTCTCTAGACAGTACTTCTCTCTCTACCTCAACCATTTACTGACTTGAGCGTCGGAGGGGCGATCCCGAAACACCCGGGGTAGTCTAACTTTGTTTTGCGAGGATTCAGGTGTACGGATACCGGAGCTCGGTGTGATCGCTCTTGGGGCCCACATCTCATTTCTCAACCAATCACAATCCTCAATTTCTTAGCGTAAACAGTTTGGCGCCGTCTCGTGGGGAAGTTACAATCAAAGTCGCTTCGCCACCACTTATTAAGATTGATTCTGCAATGGCCCCAGCCAAGAGCACTCGCACTCGTCAGCCCTCAGCACATGCTCAGGGATCCGAGAGGAGTCCATCCCCATCTCTTCAACGAAGGTCTGAACGGCCCAAAACACCGACCGTTCAAACTCTAGATCCCGAGGAAGCAGAGCAGTCCATAGACGAGGCGAGGACCCCTCTCGCCCGATTCACAGCCCGACCCCCAGCCTATAACCACAGCGGATATAAGCATGATAGCCGCTCGGCTCCAAAGAAACCTTGCAATGAGCTCGATAGATATGCTTCGGCCAACCCGCAAGCAAGGACTCCCCCTTCAGCCCCTAAAGACCAAGCCCCGTACCTTCCCTTCGGGCGAGAGAATCACGGTCGGCCTAGCCGGCAAAGAATCGGGGGCAAGGGAATACAGCCCAACCGGGCCGGCGCCGATCAAGGCAGGGGAAGGAGACAGGACTCGTATCTAGAGGAAGATCGGCTAGGCTCGCTGAAGAGACTCACATATCCAAATCCCCTCGGGGCAACGTGGGTCAAAAACAAAATGATGCTCGACACTTCCTCAACGAGAAGCGCCTCAAAGCAAAGGTTATGATGCGAGGCACATATTAAACAAAAAGGCCGCTCGCCGCGAGGGTCATGGTGATTCAGCAGCGGTCGAACCCCGTTCGGATCAACAGCGGGGCACTCAAGTTCATGGTCCCATTCAGCCGGAGCCATTCTCGAGGCGCCCAATCCGGGAAAGGTCAAAACGCCCTCTGTCGAGCCATTCGCGGGCCTAACCGACCCGGATGATCACATGGCAACATACAAAGCTCAAATGAGTGTTCGGACGGGGTGCGAGGCCACCTCGGTGTCGCTTCTTCCCGACGACACTCAAGGGTCCGGCCCCGAGCTGGTTTCAAGAGCTTCCCGCGGTATTATAACCGATTTCTCGGTCCCTTGAAGACCTATTCGTCCAACAATTTTTTGCCGGGGAAGAGACAAAAGAAAACGAGTCTTCACTTAATGGGAATCAAGCAGAAAAGAATGAAAACCTGGCCGACTATATTAAAAGATTCAATGAAGAATCATTGAAGATTTCAGATCTGCAGGGACGCGGTAGCATTCGCCGCCCGATGTCCGGACTCCCGGCTGGTCGGCTAAGGTGGTCCCCGGCCGAAAACGAAGTCAAAACCTTCTCGAAGCGATGACTCGAGCTCAAAGATTCATCCAAGCGACCGACATATGCCGTCACTCCGGACGATGGGAGCAAGAAGAGGAAGGATGAAGGAAATGCCGGGGATCGGTCGAAGCAACGAAGACGGGGGTCGGTCGGATAGATTCAATGACCATGGCATTGACCCCGGTTCAGCAAAAAAACGAAGAGAGATATACTTGGATATAAAGGATAAAGTTACTCTCCCTCGACCACCTCCCATCAAAACATCGCCCTCTCGAAGAGACAAGAGCCTTTGGTGTGAATATCACAAAGAATGCGGGCACACCACTAAGGATTGTAGAGAACTCAAGAAATCCCTTAACAACCTAGGCGATCGGGAAGCTAAACCGGTATCTCAAGCATACTAGTGAAGAGAAGGGCAAGCAAAAAGTCGGTCAATCCAACAAGGTGGAGACACGGAAGGGTTCATCGGAGTCATAGCAGGTGGCTTCGGCGTCGGGAGGCCTAACCGGCCGATCACGCAAAGCCCACCTCCAAAGTCTAAAGCATCGGGTTCTCGATGTCAATCAACCCCGACCCGATCGCCCTACAATGACATTCGGGAGTCCAAGAGGCCACTACACACGCCTCATGATGACCCCTTGGTCATCGAGCTCAAAGTGGCCAACACAAGGGTCAAACGAGTGCTAGTGGACAGTGGGTCTTCGACTGATATAATTACGTTGGAATGCCTCAAGAAGTTGAAATACACCGAGAAGGATGTGACCCCACTCAATCAGCCACTCATAGGCTTCGGGGAAACTCGTGCACCCGGTCGGGTCAATAAAGTTGCCTACTCGGATAGGGGAGAAGGGCAAAGGAAGAAGCCTACCGATTGATTTCCTAGTGGTGGACATCCTCTCGCCATACAACATCATAATGGGAAGACCCACTCGAACAAGGTCAAAGCCGCAATTTCCATCTATCAACTCCTCATGCAATTCGAAACCGATGAAGGTAGAGTCGGAAAGATCCAGGGGGATCAGCAAGCAGCCAGGGAGTGTTATGTGAACAGCTTAAAAAGCAAGGTCGACGTCCAAGAGGACTCGAAGAAGAGAAAGCGAGAAGATAGTCAGCCTCCAAATGAGCTCGGGGTATACCTTACGGAGAATCCCAAACAATACGAGCGCCCTCACCACCGAGGAGGATGAAGAAGTCATCATCGATGAGGAGCATGGTCGGACTCTGAGAGTAGGCAAGGCCATGGACCCTCAAACCAGAAGGGAGATAATCCAAGTTCTGACAGAATACCGAGATGTCTTCGCCTATGAAGCCAATGAAATGCCCGGGCTCGATCCTAAAGTTATGTGCCACGAGCTAAACATCAAAGAGGGATTCAAACCGGTCAAACAAAAGTTGAGACATCAAGGCCCCGAGAGGAACGCTGCAGCAGCAGCAGAAGTTAAGAAATTGCTTGAAGCAGGGTTCATTGAAGAATGTCAGTACTCGGAATGGCTGGCCAATGTTGTCCTCGTCAAAAAATCGAGCGGAGCATGGAGAATGTGTGTGGATTTCACAGACCTAAATAAGGCCTGTCCAAAAGACAACCACCCTCTCGCCCAAGATTGATAGCTCCGGTCGACTCAACCGCGTGTCATGCCCTCTTAAGCTTCATGGATGCAAATGCGGGGTACCATCAAATCCCGATGGCTGAAAAAGACCGAGTCCATATCTGCGTTCATCACCAACCAGGGGGTGTATTGCTACAAAATGATGCCCTTCGGGCCGAAAAAATGCAGGGGGCTACATATCAGCGCACCGTCAACAAAATTTTTAACAATCAACTTGGTCGGAATATAGAGGTATATGTTGATGACATGATCGTCAAAAGCAAAGTCCGCAGCAATCATCCCTCTGACTTAAGGGAAACCCTCGGGACGTTGAGGCGTTTCCGCATGATGTTAAATCCAAAGAAATGCGTCTTTGGAGTAAAGGGAGGGAAGTGCCTCGGATTCCTGGTGGATGAAAGGGGAATCGAAGCCAATCCCGACAAAATCAGAGCAATAATGGAAATGAAATCTCCTCGGAATGTGAGGGAAGTACAACGCCTAACCGGCTGTCCGCCGCCCTCGACGCTTCTTATCCCTGGCCTCGCAGATAAGAGCTTACATTTCTTCAAAACCCCGAAAAGAAAGGAGTTCACTTGGGACGGTGAAGCCGAACAGGCCTTCACCTCCCCGAAAGAACACCTACTAGCTCTCCCAAAGTTGATCTCCCCTCGCGGGGAGACCCTGTTCGTTTATTTGGCCACTTCAGAATACGCGCTCAGCGCCGTTTTGATAGTTGAGAGAGAAGAAAAGCAGCACTCGGTTTACTTCATCAGTCATGCCTTCCGCGGGGCGGAGGCCAAATATAGCGAAGTAGAAAAAATGGTCTTTGCCTTAGTAATGGCTAGTCGGAAGCTTAAACCCTACTTCCAGGCTCATCCTATTAAGGTCCTCACAAGTCGCCCGCTCGTAAAAGTCGTTGAAAGCGTAAAACCACTCCCGGTCGGATGAGCGATTGGGCGAGATCGGTTGGCCGACTTCGGGTTAGAATACGAGCCCGGGAGGGCGATAAAAGCCCAAGCTTTGGCCGATTTCATAACAGAATGCACATCCAGGCCCCCCCCGCCCAGCAAGACAGTTGGGAATTGCAAGTGGACGGATCGTCCACCAAATCGGGATGTGGAGCTGGGTTGGTCATCAAACCCCCGGTCGGGGAGAAGATGGAATACGCCATCAAGTTTGAATTCTTAGGCTCCAACAACGAAGCTGAATACGAGGCCCTAATCCTCGGATTGGAACTATGCATCCCGGGCAGGGCAACTATGATCGAGGCCAAATCGGACTCACGGTTGATAGTGGGGTCGTATCGGGTGAATACGAAGCTAAGGAAGACAACATGAGAATGTATCTAGCCAAAGCGAGAGACATAATCAAACAGCTGTCTCAATTCAGTATCACCCACATACCCCGATCGGAAAATCAGCAAGCGGATGCTCTGGCAAGAATGGCTAGTTCAGCAGAAGGGTCGGCCCCCCGAACTATCATGTGGGAAGTCCTTCGGCAGCCCAGCATCAATAACAAGGAACAACTTGTGCTGAATCGGACGTCTGCATGGATGGATGAAGTGGTCGGATACTTGAAGGACGGAAACCGCCCGAGGATCACAAGGAGGTCGACCGAGTCAGGCATAAAGCCGGATGGTTTTTATGGCATGAAAATCAACTCTACAAGAAGTCTTTCACCCATCCCTTACTTAAATGTGTCACCCCTGAAGAAGGAAATTACATCCTCAGGGAAATCCACCAAGGGGCCTGTGGGAGTCACCAAGGAGGAAGGACCATAGCGGGAAAAGCGCTCCGTGCCGGGTACTACTGGCCTACCCTAAAAACGGACGCTCAGGAACTAGTGAAGAGATGTCCATCCCGCGCATCCATTCGGACATCCCCCGAGCACCAACCACCCCACTAACAACAATTCAAGCAGTCTTGCCATTCGACAAATGGGGCATGGACCTACTCGGACCATTCCCCCGGCCTCGGGTCGAGAAGGTTCCTAATAGTCGCCATCGACTACTTCACCAAATGGACTGAAGCCGAACCACTCTCCTCCATTACGGATAAGCAAGTCCAAGCGTTCATTTGGAGAAACATCATCACCAGATTCGGAGTCCCCCGAGTCCTAATTTCCGACAATGGGCGACAATTCAACAGCGGCCCGACCGGAGATTATTGTGCTCGGTTCGGAATACAAACCAAGTTCTCGGCGGTCTCCCGACCGCAAACAAACGGGCAAGCCGAATCGGCCAATAAGATAGTGCTTAAAGGAATCAAGAAGTCTTTGGAGGCAGCCAAAGGAGCATGGGTTGATGACCTACCCGGGGTCCCGTGGTCGGCCAGGACTACGACCAAAGAAGCCACGGGTCACTCACCATTCATCGGCCTCGTGTATGGGAGTGAGGCCGTCTTACCCGTGGAGATTGGCATCCCATCCCCTCGGATGACCTTCTATGAATACGAGAAGAACGAGGAAGAGAAACCCGTCAACCTAGATCTCGTTGCCGAAACAAGGGGCAACGCGCCGTTAAAATCCATTCGGTACAAGCAAAGGGTCACTCGGATGTTCAATCGCCGAGTAAGGAGCCGCCCAATCCAACCGGGCGACCGGGTTGTTCGGAAAGTCGAGGCTACCGGGCTCTCACACTGAAGGGAAAGTTAGGACCTAACTGGGATGGCCCTTACAAAGTAACGTAAATCGTCAAGCCCGGCACGTTCCGACTAGAATCCGCCGAGGGTATCCCCTCGCCCGACCTTGGAACGCATGACAATCTTAAGAAGTACTATGTGTAAAGTTTGTTACTTGCAATAGGGGCATATATTGTAATAGCTTATTTATAGCCGGTCGGCATTTTTGTAATCGGTTTCAAACATTATGTATTGGTACTGCCAGTCGGCATATTTTACACCTCGGCCAACCTAACTACCAAAAAGGTTGGCATCATATATATCCAAGTTGTCACTGATCGAACTTTTGAACAAGTCAAGACAATTCAAACTCCTAATGAAATGACTGCTGGTCGGAGTCTCGAACAAGTCAGTCGGGATTATGTTAAGACTTAACCAGTCAAGACAATTCAAACTCCTAATGAAATGACTGCTGGTCGGAGTCTCGAACAAGTCGATCGGGATTATGTTAAGACTTAACCGACCAAGACAATTCAAACTCCTAATGAAATGACTGCTGGTCGGAGTTTCGAACAAGTCAGTCGGGATTATGTTAAGACTTAACCAGTCAAAACAATTCAAACTCCTAATGAAATGACCGCTGGTCGGAGTTTCGAACAAGTTAGTCGGGATTATATTAAGACTTGACCAGTCAAAACAGTTCAAACTCCCCCGGAAGTGACTGCTGGTCGGAGTTTCGAACAAGTCAGTCAGAATTTACTTATGACTTAACCGAGTCAGTCGGAGTTTTGACCAAAACCAATCGGTACAAGTCAGTCAGTCGGTGGTATTGCAATTAACAAACAAGGAAACAGATAAGCCGAAAGAAAGCTTTCATTGATCACAGAAGATACAAACTACAAAGGCCACAAGGGCAAAATATAAAGGAAAGCTAAAATACAAAAAACAGCCTAAGAGCTAGGGGGAGGGGGAGGATCAGCCAAGCCCTCAGCATTGGCATCAGTGTTATCACCGACCAACTCCCCCGCAGGACCGACTCCCTCGGCCACGTCAACATCGTCATCAACATCATCACCATCGACGACATTGACGTCGACTCGGCCCTCGTCGTCCACATCATCATCCTCATCCGAGCCGCTCCCCTCGGCTTTCATCCTTGCCGGGATCTTGGCGTTATCGGCGTCAATCGACACTTGGTAACTCGACCCGGACCTCGGCCCCGGATCAAATCGGGATGGGACTCGGCCAAGACTTTCCTCGTCGATCGAGGGTTTCATCCTCCCCCATTTTGTGAGCAGCCGCTAACCTCGTTGGCATAGGCCGTGGCAAAGAACGGGAATTCTCCCATTCCTTAAACCATCGCTCCTCCTCTGTCTTCACCGGCCTTCGAGCTCGACCCGGTTTAGCCTCAAGCTCGGTCACCTTCCGCTCGGCCGCTGCTTGCTTGGCCAGGGCGTCATCACGAGCGGTTCGGGCTAAGTCCCGAGCAAGTAGGAGGTCGGATTTCTCCTTCTCCAACTTTGCCCGCTCCGAGGCGAAGTCTTCCCCGGTCCTTTTTAATGGCGGCCGGTGCATCCTCGAGCTTGGACTCGGCAACCCGCCTGCCTTCCTTGGCCTGATAGACCTCATCAAAGTGCTTCTTGGCCTTTTCCTTGAGCTCTTTGACTTCCTCGCCCAAGCTCACCCTATTCTGAGCAACGTTCGCCATTCGGGCAGAGAACTGAAATAAAGGAGAGCAAAGCGCAATGTTAGCGGTGTCGGGGCAGAGTAAGAGAGCAAAATAAAAAGGGTAAAGACACATACGTCGAGCTAGGAGCAAAATAACTCGTTGGTCTCGTTCGGACCGTGAGTGGCCTCAATATACTCCCGATCGGCGGGAGTATAAACATGGTCAATGGCGGCGTCCACCGTTTGTCCTTCTCCTTCCCGGCTCGGCCCCCGGAAAAGGAACGGTCGGCGCCGCCACCCCCCTCGAACTACCCCCTGGCAACTCCTCAAAGGGAGACATGGGAGTATATTGCGGGCTCCCGACCGGCCGAAAGTCGGAAGAATGAAGGGAGAGGTCCCCCCCGTCGGCATGTTGCTGGGGACCCCTTGGGCTGATGATCTCCACCGACCCGCTCCGCTCGGTCTCCGCACGAGCAACAGTCTTTCCCCGCTCAGCCTTGGACCGAGCTGCGGCCTTGTCTCGCTCGGCTTTGGACCGAGCAACAGCTTTCTCTGTTTGAGCTACTTTGTCCGACGACCGCTCTTTCCGCTTCTTGCTCTTCGGCTTGGCAGGATCCTACATCAGGGAAAATGCCGTCGGCAAATAAAAGGAAACTTGATCGGACCAAAAACGAACCAACAAAAATGGCAGATTTCATACCTTGGGGGAGCGGGGACCTTCAAGGCCTTGGCGCAGCAATTTCCGCCTTCACCGAGCATTCTCATTGCAAAGAACATTTAGTTTATCGGCCATTGACGGATCGGTCTCTTCGAGGTATGCTCGGGCGGGTTCTGCATCAAAGCATAAACAAAAAGTTAGTCAAAAAGAGTGAGAAACTAACATTGACAATACCAACCACCTCAGCCAACTCCCCGGCAGATTACCCTTCGGGAACGTCGAGCTCAGACCCATAGCCGAGAGAAAATGCTCGTCTCGGAACAGAGTGCGTCGGGCGACCATTGCCCGGCACGAATACCTCACCCCCGTCGACTATCCTCGCCTCGGTCCGCATATAGCGGGCCGCGGCTCCTTCCTCGTCGTCGAGATCTCCCACTCGGTAATTCAAAGCGACGAGGGGTTCATCCGAAGACGGAACCAAAGGAATCCCCGGTCTCCCCCGAAATACACGAAGGCAAACTCTCGGCGGAACCCTTTTTGGGAGGTGGGGAGATTGAGGACGGTCCGATACCCCTGGCCGGATCCGAAAGCTCCACCGCCTGGTCCGTTCTTGGCCGCCATGACCTCGACCAACCGATACGAGATGCCTCCATAATTTGAGGGTCGGTCGGACGTCAATAAGGTTGCACAGGACTTGGAAGGCTGTGATTCCGCCCCAGGAGTTCGGGGAGACTTGACAGATCGCCAAGTTATAGGCGTTCAGCAACTCCTTCACGAAAGGGGTCAAGGGAAACCGAAGCCCCATATTCATAGATTTGTAATACACTGCGACACAACCAGGAGGGGGCGAGATCACGGTATGGTGGGCCTCTGGTCGGACCAAGTAGAAGGGGTCCTTTATTTGAAACCTTGTCGCTGTACCCCGGAGGTCCTCGGTCAGCGATTTGATCACCCCGGCTCGGGAAAGAAAGAGCCCGGACCTCCTTTCGGATCAAGGTCGGGATACTCCAGCCTCCCGACCCGATGTGGATGCTTCTCCCGCTCCCTCGGCATGATCCTTACTACATCGAAGACAAATACTTGTCTAAGTAACTCCGAGAAGGAGGATAAGCCAACGACACCTCCCAAGGGTAAGGAATGACTCCCTCGGCTTCCTCCTCCACCGAAGAAGACGGGCTCGGGAGAGCGACCGCGTCGGGCACAGCCAAGGGGTCGGGGCAACTTATTATTGTCGACACCAAAGTTATTCCCATTCCCCTCACCTCCTCGGACAATTTATAAGAGGGTGAGGTCGGAGGTGTCGACGACTCGGACGAATCTCCAATTATTTATGCACAAGGGAGTCGGCCGAAGTTATTCGAAAGAAAACAAAGAAAAAGAAAAAAGCTTAAAACAAACGCGTACCTGGTCGGACGAAGAAACTGGAAGGAAAACTTGAGAGGATTGATAGAATTTGGAGATTCTTGAGAGAGAGAGAATGAGGAAATGAGCAAATGATCCTCCACTTCTCTCTCCTCCCAGGTTTATATAGGAGGATCTTGGGGGATGTGCAACGCAAACCCCCCCGCGTCGCCTAAACGGGCTTTTAATAGCGGCCCAACTGGACCTACTCAGCCCATTAAGCAAGGAGTTCAACATATTCGAGCAAAAAAACCTTTCAGGTCCAAAGGAAGTTGAAACGCCAAAGGTCCCCAGGGTGTACTTCCAGCTCGACCAATGCCGAGGTTCCATGTGTCCTGAGCTTCGAGAGGTACGGATATCCACTCGGACCATCTTGGGGCTCATTAGCCTCTCATCCGAGTGGCGTCGCATCCATTCGGCCAACAGGAGCCGCTTCTGTACTTGGTCGGATGTCGCCAAGTACCAGCTAGCACCCACTCGGACCATCTTGGGGCTCATTAGCCCCTCATCCGAGTGGCTTCGCATCCATTCGGCCAACAGGAGCCCTCCTCCTTTGCCGAGCCGCTTCTGTACTTGGTCGGATGTAGCCAAGTACCAGCTAGCACCCACTCGGACCATCTTGGGGCTCATTAGTCCCTCATCCGAGTGGCTTCACATCCATTCGGCCAACAGGAGCCCTCCTCCTTTGCCGATCCGCTTCTGTACTTGGTCAAGTGTAGCTAAGTACCAGTTAGCACCCTTCCGAAAGGGAGTAACCCGGTCGGCATTTTCCCTTCACCAAGGAGTAAGCCGGTCGGCATTCTCCCTTCACCAAGGAGTGACCCGGTCGGCGTTTTTTCCCTTCACCAGGGAATAACCTAGTCGGCGTTTTTCCTTCACCAGGGAAAACCCTGGTCGGCATTCCCCCTTCACCAAGGAGTAAGCCGGTCGGCATTCTCCCTTCACCAAGGAGTGACCCGGTCGGCGTTTTTTCCCTTCACCAGGGAATAACCTGGTCGGCGTTTTTCCTTCACCAGGGAATAACCTGGTCGGCATTCCCCCTTCACCAGGGAATAACCTGGTCGGCATTCTCCCATCACCAGGGAATAACCTGGTCGGCATTTTCCCTTCACCAGGGAATGACCCGGTCGGCATTTTTTCCTTCACCAGGGAATGACCCGGTCGGCATTTTCCCCTTCACCAGGGGATAACCTGGTCGGCATTCTCCTTTCACCAGGAAATAACCTGGTCGGCATTCTCCCTCCATTCCCTGTTCACCAATGGAGTGACCAGGTCGGCCTCCATCCCTCCAGCAAGGAGGGGACTCGGTCGACGCCATGGTCCATTCCCCCTGCTCATTCCGCCACAGGCAGGCTCCCCTCCAAGCGGACTTCCCTGGTTCCCCGTCTGTGGCGTGGGGCTAATTGTTTGGGCTCATTTAATCGGCCGGCCCAATGAAGGAGCATAAAAGCCTACCGAAGCCCGAGACAGTGGTACTGTGGGTCCCACGCGAAGGTTGACCTAATCAACCAAAGATTAGGGAAATCTCCAAAGTAGGGAAGCAATCATTGCCCGAAAAGGTAACATGCCCATTGACCCCAAAAAGGCCCATCTGAACAATGTTTCCTGTCTGGGAAATCCCCAACACTATAAAAGCCAACTGCTTCATCAATGAACAGGTATTGAATTCTCACCTAACAAACTAGAGCATCTCTCTCTAGACAGTACTTCTCTCTCTACCTCAACCATTTACTGACTTGAGCGTCGGAGGGGCGATCCCGGAAACACCCCCGGGGTAGTCTAACTTTGTTTTGCAGGATTCCGGTGTACGGATACCGGAGCTCAGGTGATCGCTCTTGGGGCCCACATCTCATTTCTCAACCAATCACAATCCTCAATTTCTTAGCAGAAACAAGATAAATTCTATGCTTTATCTACCAAGTCGGATACCCTATATTGTTCTAGGATACTTGGGGGATGCCCCTACTGTTACTAATTACACAAAGGTAACCTTGCTAACGTAAACAAAAGAATAAGTAAAAGATTTAAGTAGATAACTGAAAAAATAGAACAGAGTACTTATACTAGAATGCTTTTCCATTAATGAAAGGATAAAGTCAGGACTACAATTGTACTACAAGAAGGAGATATTGCTTCCATGTTCATATAACTGGAAATGAAAGAGCACACGTAGGGTCCGTTTTATTCAACTTGTTTTGTCTATCTTATCTTATAAGATCTTATAAAATCTTATATAATCTTATCTTATCTTATAAGATAGTTTATTGTGTATGTTTAACCTCTTATCTGATCTTATCTGATTTTATCTGATCTGATTTTATAAGATCTTATATAAGTCAAAATAAGTTGAACATCACGGACCCTTAGTACATTTCTATGCTAAATCTAAGCTAAAACTACCTATCGCTTGGCTACTAAGCCAAGGGAAAGGCTAAGGAAAGCGGAAAGAAAACTGAAAGAAAAGCTTAAAGATATTTGTGGATTGCTGATGCCTTTTTGCTTCGTAGCATTCCCCTATGTATTAGCAAACTCCTATTGGAAAGGACTACTTCGGTGGTTTCAAAGAGTCCCCATAACCGCCAAGAATAAGTTATGCTTAAGGCAAGTTACTTATTTCTGGCGTCAATGTGATATTATGAACAAATAATACTGATTCAATCACGTGATATGGATTCTGTCAATGAACTGTCCTTCTTGGGTATGGGCTTCATCCTCTTGCTATATCATCGCTTTGGAGTTCCAAACAGGCGAGCTTAGTACATCGGTGTGGGAGTGTTTTTTGAATCTAAAGCCTAATTGATATTAGTCAGTATTAGAATTGTGGGTGTGTGTAGTGAGAAGTCGCCAGTCTTATTAAGACCATTTTACATAATCTAATTCCCCTTAGTCAGATTTTAAGCGGAAATTAGTTTTATCATGTTTTGCAATTTTGATTATCCCACTCTTGAGACTACTTTGAATGACTTCATGTACTGGTTTACGAACCACGAGATTCGGGTCCGGGATCACTAGTAGAATAAAGTTCAACCGCTGCGGTCAAAACCGGGCTTGCCGCTGCGGTTTTGGCCCGCAACGGTTGGACCAGCAGCAGTTTTCATTAAAAAACTGCTGCGGTTCACCGCAGCGGCAAAGGACAAACCGCTACGGTTCCAAGGCAAAATCGCAGCGGTTAATAGGCAAAACCGCTGCGGTTTTTCCTTTAAACCGCAACGGTTTGTTCTTTGCCGCCAACCTCTTTGTATGCATTGGAACATTAACTGATGCGGTTCTCTTAGTAAACCGCATCAGTTCATGTATATATATATATATATATATATATATATATATATATATATTATTTGTGTATATATAATATTTTATTATATCTAACCTGCTATAGTTGACACAAATCCCACAAGCGTGTCGTATACAAGTCAAATTAATATATATATATACATATATATATACATATATACATATACATATACATATATATATATACATATATATAAAATTTGGAGAATGTACTACAAATGAAGTTGTACTAAGTACTAAAATCCAAAATAAACATCAATTATATTATTGTACCTAAATAACTAGCAAGTAGAACAATAAGAACAAATAAACTCAAAGTCGCAGCATCATCTTCACATGCAAACATCGGTAAGGTAGTGCGCTAGCAAATCCCGAACCTCGTTTATCTCGGTTGTGGTGAAAGAACTCTCCCTTTGGTTGAATACCTTAAACATAAGGAAACACACATACTATCAGTTTTAGTTTGAGTAAGACCTTAGATAATTCTAAAGAGATTAAAGAAACCGAGCTTCAAAAACCAAAATCGGTTAAAAATGACAATCATTTACCCAAAATTTATAGTTATATATGTACCTATTGGAACTATTTATGACCTAACATGCGGCTAAATGCGAGAAACTAAGTGAAATGAGCTTCGAAGACCAAAATCGGCCCGAAACGGCCTTCATTTACCCAAAATGGGTTTCAAATCATATGAGTGAACTTAAATTGACTCTTATAGTTATATATGTACCTATTGGAACTATATATGACCTAACATGCGGCTAAATGCGGGAAACTAAGTGAAATGAGCTTCGAAGGCCAAAATCGGCCCGAAACCGCCTTCATTTACCCAAAATGGGTTTCAAAGCATATGAGTGAACTTTAATTGACTCTTATAGTTATATATGTACCTATTGAAACTATATATGACCTAACATGCGGCTAAATGCGGAAATAAAACAATACTAAGTGAATTGAGCTTTAAAGGCTAAAATCGGCCCTAAATGACAAACATTTACCCCAAATGGGTTTCAGAGCATATGAGTGAACTTTAATTGACTCTTATAGTTATATATGTACCTATTGGAACTATATATGACTTAACATGCGGCTAAAGGCGGAAAGAAAACAAAACTAAGTGAATTGAGCTTTAAAGGCTAAAATCGGCCCTAAATGACATACATTTACCCCAAATGGGTTTCAAAGCATATGAGTGAACTTTAATTGACTCTTATAGTTATATAAGTACCTATTGGAACTATATATGACTTAACATGTGACTAAAGGCGGAAACAAAACAAAACTAAGTGAATTGAGCTTTAAAGGCTGAAATCGGCCCTAAATGACATACATTTACCCAAAATGGGTTTCAACACATATGAGTGGAGTTTAATTGATTCTAATAGTTATGTATGTACTTGTTAGAAGTTTAGATGACCTAACATGTTGTTAAATGCGGGAAACTAAAGAAATTGAGCTTAAGAGGCCAAAATCGACTTTAAATTAAGCTACGTATATTAGTTATATATATATATATATATATATATATATATATATATATATATATATACCTTCTCAATATCCCCGACTTCCTTGCAACTTGAGGCTATATCGAACATGAACCTCAACACATAGTAGCCACACTCGGTTCCCCCGGTTCTTGAGCACACTAATCATAGAATTACATAAAAAATCATGTAATTAACATACATGGTTGTTTTTTGCTAAAAGAAAGAAGTACGTAGCTTAACTAATATGTATTACCTTCATTGCTTTCCATTCAGATATTTTTCCCGTGCTCTTAAATTTCTTCAAAGAACTGTAGTTAAGTTAATTTCATGTGAGAAGTGGCCAAAGAATGAAATTAGTAAAAAGTGTAATGCTTATTAGCATTTTAAATAACAAATATACCTATTTATGCATGATTTGAGGAATAAGTGTCGTGGTGGATCTTGAGCTATAAAATCAAAATGATATACTGTGTTGTTTGAAGGACAAATCACAACGAGCGACCAATGGAGACTAAAATGCCAAAAAAGTTTGGAAGCAATCATGTGAGTACTTCTATTGTATATATAATGATAATTAAAGTGGTAAAAATAGATACAAGGTTAAGAACTATACTCTTCAAAACAAGGGGCAAGTATGAACTTATGTTGTGCACGTAGAGATGTTTTGATACATAGCCAAATATACTCCTTCACCTCATTTGTGTTTTGCAAACAATTGTCGGCTCGGGTGAAATTTGGACATAACCACCCAAATTGCTCTTGTATGCTCGTGCGTCCACAACGATCATCTTGGAGTAATCTTTAAAGCACAACCAACTTCGTAACATAAATATATTATTGTATATTGCAAAGCATTTTTATTTACTTCAAAAGTACAAATGTTTTACCTCATGAAGACTTGAATCAAGGAAACATTCAACATCTCTCCGCAAAGGAACTCTGTCAAATCACCCTTAGACACCCATGTCGATGTATCCTCAAAGTAGTTGAATTTCATGGTACCCAAATTCACCTCGAGAGGTGCATCATCCGACATATCAAGCGCATTTGCATGTAGCCATATGCATGCCTTAGTGAGACACTCGATCTTTGGTTTCTCGGTCCAAGTATATGTAGTTGGTTTTTCTTGGTGACTTGAATCTTGCATTCCTTTACCCAAAATGGCCTTCTTTGGCCCGCTTGAACCCTTCTTCTCTGAACCCTTCTTCGCCTTCTCTAGAGCAGGTGAGTCCGCTTTGCTTTCCTTGGGCTTGTTTATTCTCTCCAAAACCTAATAATTCAACGGTAAAAACATTCAACTTAGTTAGTAGGTAGGTATGAAACAAATCATTATGTATATGGATTTAAGTTGCTTCAATTTACCTCGTCTGAAAACCTCACCCATGCCGATGGCCACAACACATAACCCCCACGAGCGTCGGTCAAGACATTTATATCAATTGACGGTTTAGGCAGCGGAAGAGCAAAGTCTTCGTAACCAGGAGTAATGGTGACTACACTAACCGCCAAGTGCTCATTGTCCACAGGCTCATGATGGACTGTTGCTCGTTCACTTCATGGTTGTGCATTTCCTACAGCCACCACAATCAAACCCTCATCTTTTACATCTAGTAAAAGCTGGCAAGGCGTTTCTTCCTTCAAAAAGTAAATGAAATTGAGGTTACGGACATGTAATTACAGAATATAAGATGTTACTTAGTTTGAAAAATTACAAGGATAATAGTTACCTCTAACTCAAGTATAGATGGTGGGGATTTTTGTGTGTTAGGATGGCTAGCTTTGTCCTCCAAAAGACGATCCAGTTTAGGTTGATGTATCGCCGGTAAACCAAACTGTAGAGGACTGCGTTGAAACTCTCCGTGAGTTTCTCCGTTACTTTCTCCGTCACTTTCTCCGTAAGCTTCTCCCGAATAGCTTGTGTCATAGCTTCCATATCAAGTGGCTGAGAGCGTGATTTTGTACCCACGGAGTAATCTTTAGAATACGCTTTTGTCACACCTAGACGAATACCACCTAAACCCCTCAAACGTCCACTGTGGTCCTTTCCCAAAGTCTCATAAAGGGCATCTTTGTTGCCTTGGGGAGTGAACTCGCCGCTAACCTCTTTTTACTTGAGCCCCATCTATAGAGAAATTAACAACGGTAAGTTAACAAAAAAATCAACATCATAAGCGGCGGCGGCGGGGGTTGGGCGGCAATGTGCGGGGGGCGGAGCAGGGGTCGGAGGAGTGTGCAGGGGGTGGGGGCAGTGTGCGGGGGGAGCGAGGGGGTGGGGGCGGTGTGCCGAGGGGGCAGTGTGCACGGGGAGTAGGGGGTGGGGGGCGTGCGCAGGGGAGAGGGGGATGTCTGCGGGGGAGTGGGGGATGTATGCGGGGGTGGGGGCGGGCGGGGTGGTAGTGGGGATGTGTGCGGGGAGTGGGGGGCGGTGTGCGGGGGGGGGGCGGTGTGCGGGAGTGGGGGCGGTGTGCGGTGGGGTGGGAGTGTGCAAGGGTGGGGGGCGGTGTGCGGGGAGTGTGCGGGGGTAGGGGGCGGTGTGCGGGGGAGTGTGCGGGGGGCAGTGTCCGGTGGGTGGGGGATTGTTAGGGGTGTGGGCAGGGGGGGAGTGTGCGGGGCGTGGGGGAGTGTGCGAGGGGGTGGGGGGATTGTTAGGGGTGTGGGCGGTGTTGGGGGGTGGGCAGTGTGCGGGGGTGGGGGGTGTGCGGGGGGGTGGGGGATTGGTAGTGCATGTACTTACAACGACATTGGCTATCTTCAAGGTTCTCGGATCTGAAATGGTCATTTGATTGTTGATATCACGCCTATGCAAGGAGCACCACCAATCAGCGACACGATCAACTTTGACAGACGGCGCGACCTTAGAGCTAGAAGACGGCGTTGTGGTTGTATCGGTAGAAGGGTAAAATTTCTCGTCAATCCACAACTTTCTCGCTCTCGCATAAGTATGGGAACCCATATGATGGTCGTGCTTCCTCTGTCTTGCACTGAGTGAATGTTTCTCACGCTTAGCCTGTAAATTCACATGGGCAATTAGAAAACACATGTAATTGTATTGAAAGTGAACATGCAAAGTCGAATATATATAGTTTAAAGTGCAATACTTACCACCATCTCCGGCGTAGTATTTTGGGAAACAAATGCCTCCCAATCTTCTGGTTTTATATGTCCCCAAATCTGATGAGGCAAAGAATCCGGTTGAAATGTATCTTCCTCTCCCCCTTCCTTTTCTGTTTCTTTTTCGGCCTCCTTGTCCGTCTCACCCTCATTTTGCTTTGAGTTTTGAATTTTCCTCCTCTTTATAGTCCTCTTTCTCCGTTTCGTGATCCACCCACTCACTAGTTTGCTTTTGAAAGCTCTAAATCTTTCGGCCACCGCGGATAGAAACGCCGCCTTTTTTTCCTCATTATAAGTAATATGGAAAGTATTCTATAAAAACAAGAAACAAACAAAAAGTTACCCAAAATGTGTTTCAAAGCATATAAGTGGAGTTTAATTGACTCTTATAGTTATATATGTACCTATTGGGACTATATATGACCTAACATGCGGCTAAATGCAAAAAACTAAGTGAATTGGAGTGTAAAGGCCAAAATCGGCCCGAAATGGCCTTCATTTACCCAAAATGTGTTTCAAAGCATATAAGTGGAGTTTAATTGACTCTTATAGTTATATATGTACCTATTGGGACTATATATGACCTAACATGCGGCAAAATGCAAAAAAACTAAGTGAATTGGAGTGTAAGGCCAAAATCGGCCCGAAATGGCCTTCATTTACCCAAAATGTGTTTCAAAGCATATAAGTGGAGTTTAGTTGACTCTTATAGTTATATATATAACTATTGGGACTATATATGACATAACATGCGGCAAAATGCAAAAAACTAAGTGAATTGGAGTGTAAAGGCCAAAATCGGCCCGAAATGGCCTTCATTTACCCAAAACGTGTTTCAAAGCATATAAGTGGAGTTTAATTGACTCTTATAGTTATATATGTACCTATTGGAACTATATATGACCTAACATGCACCTAAATGCCGGAAATAAAAGAATTCAGTTAAAAAATAAACTTACACAAGTGTCTTCCCATAATGATTTTTTCATTGCATCGGACACATCTTTCCACCCCACCAAAATGCTCAGTTTGCGCACACATAACCCTAAATGCTGCCCATACTTTTTACGCCATTGACCATAAGGTTGACCCATATCATCATACTCGAGGGTCATAGGGGTGTTATAATTCAATCCCTTGGTCGCACCCCTTCCTTTCCGCTTCTTTGTTGCAACTTTACTTGGAGTTTTAGTACTAAGAACCTCTTTCCCCGCATTTTTGTGTGGCACAATGACGGATGAAATATAAGGATAATCTTCCCTAGCATTGTTGTCAATGGGGGGAGCCTTATCGGCTAGCTCTTCATTTATTTCAGCCAAGTGAAGTTCCCTTTCACGCAAGCGCTTCTCCTCATCATGCGCTATGTCTTCCGGGTCACCTTTATCGTTCTCCTTCTCCGCATCATACTCATCATCATCATCCAATGACTTATCATAATCATCATCGGTTTCTTCCTCCACAATCACATCATCTCGAACAATGTTTGAAACTCCTGAAATTTTAAAAAACGATATTAGAAACGCGTAAGATTAAACAAACATATGATTAGAAACCCCCTGCACAGCCCCACCCCTTGACTGCGCCCCTGCACAGCCCCACCCCTTGACTGCCTACCCCTTCACTGCCCCCTCGATCGCCCCCTTGCACTCCCCACCCCATCACCGCCCCTCCCGCACTCCCCCACCCCTTCACGCCCCCGCACATGCCCCGCCACCCACCCTACACAGCGCCCCCGCACACGCCCCCTTTCACTCCCCCACCCCTTCACTGCCCCCTTGCACACTCCCCCATAAACCGCACACTCCCCCCGCACCGCCCCCATCACTACCCCCCGCACACCCCCTTGACTCCCCCCATTGTGCCCCCTCCCCGCACCCCCCGCACACTACCCCCCCGAACCGCACACTCCACCCCCGATCTCGCACACTCCCCCCTTCATCGCCCCCGCACTGCCCCCTTCACTGCCCCCACAGCACCCCCCTTTCACGCCCCCGCACAGCCCCCTTCACTGTCCCACCCCGCTTGCACAACACCCCTTGCACAGTCCCCTCCCCCCTCCCAAACAATCCATAATTACACCGTAAACGACATTCATCTACCCAATTCGGTTTTCAAATCATGTGACATGACTTTAAGTGACTCTAATAAGCCCGAAATGACATTCACTTACCCAAAATGGGTTTCAATACATGTGAAGCGAGTTTAGTTGATTGTAATACATATATATATATACTAATAAGAACTATACATGACCTAACATGCGGCTAAAAGCGAGAAATTAAGTTAATTGAGGTTGAAAAGCCGAAATTGGCCTGAAATGACATTCACTTACCCAAAATGGGTTTCAATACATGTGAAGCGAGTTTAGTTGATTGTAATACATATATATATATACTAATAAGAATTATACATGACCTAACATGCGGTTAAAAGCGAGAAATTAAGTTAATTGAGGTTGAAAAGCCGAAATTGGCCCGAAATGACATTCACTTACCCAAAATGGGTTTCAATACATGTGAAGCGAGTTTAGTTGATTGTAATACATATATATATATACTAATAAGAACTATACATGACCTAACATGCGGCTAAAAGTGAGAAATTAAGTTAATTGAGGTTGAAAAGCCGAAATTGGCCCGAAATGACATTCACTTACCCAAAATGGGTTTCAATACATGTGAAGCGAGTTTAGTTGATTGTAATACATATATATATACTAATTGGAACTATACATGACCTAACATGCGGCTAAAAGCGAAAAATTAAGTTAATTGAGGTTGAAAACCCAAAATTGGCCTAAAATGACATTCACTTGCCCAAAATGGGTTTCAATACATGTGAAGCGAGTTTAGTTGATTGTAATACATATATATATATACTAATTGGAACTATACATGACCTAACATGCGGCTAAAAGCGAGAAATTAAGTTAATTAAGGTTGAAAAGCCGAAATTGGCCCGAAATGACATTCACTTACCCAAAATGGGTTTCAATACATGTGAAGCGAGTTTAGTTGATTGTAACACAGATATATATACTAATTGGAACTATACATGACCTAACATGCGGCTAAAAGCGACAAATTAAGTTAATTGTAGTTGAAAACCCGAAATTGGCCTGAAATGACATTCACTTACCCAAAATGGGTTTCAATACATGTGAAGCGAGTTTAGTTGATTGTAATACATATATATATACTAATTGGAACTATACATGACCTAACATGCGGATAAAAGCGAGAAATTAAGTTAATTGAGGCTGAAAAGCCGAAATTGGCCTAAAATGACATTCACTTACCCAAAATGGGTTTCAATACATGTGAAGCGAGTTTAGTTGATTGAAATACATATATATACAGTAATAAGAACTATACATGACACTACATGCGGCTAAAAGTGAAAAATAAAGTAAAATGACATTGCAAAGCCGAAAGCCGGAATTGGAACCAAAGAAGTCGAGCCTATTTTTTACTTTTGCCACCTTCATTTGAAGTATCAACCATTATCCCTTCCCCGTGATCTGCACGCATGTAACTTGTCGCTAACTCCGCATCAGTGACATCGGAGTTGGGACTGGTGAAAGGCGGGGTGTCTTCAAACGCATCATACTCCTCCTCATCCTCAACATCACCAACTCCGAGTATACTTCTTTTTCCCATAACAACAATTGACCACTTGTTATCTGAAGGGTCAATTACGTAGAATACTTGCTTAACTTGTGATGCAAGCACGAATGGCTCTTCACTATCACGCAACCGACCCAAGTCTACAAGAGTAAATCCACAAGGGTCATCTTTTCTTATGTAACGCCGGTTATACTCAACCCACTTGCATCGAAATAAGCAGACCGTGAAACCAGAGTAGTTAAGCTCCCATATATCTTGAACTCGTCCATAGTATAACAATCTAGCATCAATAGGAGACTTGTCTTTGGCACTTGCATACTGTGTAGATGATGCCTCTACTGAAACACCACTATTCTGGAGAGATCTCGACTTTTGATATTGACGATCTATCCAATACGTATATCCGTTAACATCATAACCCTCATAGGAGTGCACAACTTCTCGAGGACCAAATGCTAGCCACTTCAGAGTTTCAGAAACATTGGAATCTACTTCACGCATTATTCGGTTATGGAACCAATCAATAAACGTCTTATTATGCAACTGCATCAATGCTTTAGTCCCTTTACCTGGATTCTGGTCACGTAACTCCTCCAAATGCTCATCCAAGTACGGATGCACCTGTATCATATGCTGCAATACAAATAAGTGTGCTTGTATGCGCCTTTCAACAGGAGGTACTATCATTTTGGAGCCAAGTGTACCTTTACCCGCGAGTCTGCCCTCGTGTCGAGATGTAGGAAGTCCAATAGGATCAACATTAGTTAAGAACTCAGCCACAAAATTACCGACCTCTTCACTCACAATCCCCTGAATTATACTTCCTTCTGGTTGCGCTGGATTCCTTACTTTATCTTTCAAAGAGCCCATATGTCTCTCAAAGGGATAGCACCACCTCAAAAACACCGAACCACATAGCTTAATTTCTCGAACTAGATGTACAACCAAATGGACCATAATGTCGAAGAAAGCAGGTGGGAACTACATCTTAAACTTGCACAAAGTCTATATCACGCTAGCCTGCAGAGCATCAAGCTTCGAGGGTTGTAACGTTTTGCTACATATAGTATTGAAAAAAGAACACAGCTCTCACTACTACATAATTAACCTTAAGTAACACATTAAGGTAACTCTTTTTAAGTTGTAGATTTCCTATATATATAAGTAACACTTTTGTAACACTTTGTCCATTTGTAACATTTAAGGTAACACTTTTATAAAAGGTAACATTTTATAGTAACACTTCTAGAATTGTAACACTATGAACTTTATAATAGGTAACACTTCTTAAATAGTAACACTTCTTAAATAGTAACACTAGGATTTTAAAACGGTAACACTTCTAAAATACTAACACTAAAACCTTTGAAATAGGTAACACTTTAGAGTTCTACTTAATGTAATTAGCTTTTAAAAATTATAAAAAAAAGTAATTAGCTTTTAAACATTTGGTGTAGGTTGATAAAAGTTAGAAAGAGTACTACTAATCCAAACATCATTAACAATTGGCGGCTTGGCGCAATTGTTTGCCTCCATGAAAATATAGAGAACACAATTGAAAGGAATCTCCCCAATTCCCTTCCCTTTCCAATTTCAATTTCTTCAATTTCCATTAACGCCCTATAAGCTAAAAGACACCGACCCTTTCCAATTTCACCCACCCCGGTTCTTCTCTCTGCTACACCGATTAATCTAGGGTTCTGAGATTGAGGTTGGCGCATAGAAGCGGAGACACACTAGTATAATTTTGGGCAAAGATAACAACTTTAAATTAACACTTATTTTAGCAACCGTTATGCAAAGTCTAAAATTAACGTTTTAGTGGAAGAAATGTTATCTTAGCTTGTAATTGGTATTATCTCATTTAATAATTTTGTCAATATGTATGTCATATTAGTATGCATGTGATGTTTTATTGAATAAAAATTCAAACCGTGCTTGTTTTGCGTGGATGTAGATTTTTTTTTTGAAAGTAAGCGTGGATGTAGAAATTTAGTTTTTTTTTTTTTTTTTGAGGGGAATAGAAATTTAGTTTATATTTGTCCATCAATCCAATATATCCAAGCTATATATCCCACTTCCTCCCCATAAAAAATAAAATTAAAAAAAGAAAAGCACTATCTTCTTCAATTATCAACATCCTTCTTCTTTGCTCGCGTCAAGAGACTCAAGACTGAAGACCTACCCACCGCCGACGAGACCTGCACTAGATCCGACGACATCTTCGTCCCTCACACCGGCATCAAGAACACCATTACAAGCGGCAATTTACAGGTAAGGTTATTTTCTTATTTTACAAGCCCTTGTGTATTCCTAATTACATAAAAAAAAAACTGATTTTGGTGGCTTTGATATTCAAATTATGTTATTTTAATCAGTATTCTAGTTTCATGGATTGGTAATTTACTGTAATGACTTCCTGAATCTGCCAAAATTGGTGGTCGAATGAGTTAGAAACTGTTGCATAGCACCATTTTAATCTACGGCTGCCGCCATAACTTTTTAGTTAGTTTAGTAGATTGTTGATTTGGTTTATAAATCGTGAAATCTAAATCAAATATTATCTTAATTGTTTGTTTCCTCAAGCTTATAAATTATCAGTTTGTTAGAATTTTTTGGAATTCTGTAGAAATTATTGTGTTTTATTTTTTCATTGAGTTATAGGTTAGCTATATGAATGATTGTTAGATTTTACATTGGAATGTATTGGTGCCAGTCTATTGGAGATATACTGCTCACCCTTATCTTGCAAGTGCTAAAGATGATTGTTCCATATATGGTTCAATGCGCTACTATAGAGTCATTGAGTAGACTCGTGAGTTACCTTTATCTTGTTTGATGAGACCTATATCGAGTGCAAATGGGTCAACAATAACAATGGTGCTGAAAACGATAATCTAGGGTTCACCTTGAGTTGAGAACTGCTTCAGTATCTTGTTTTATATGATTTTACTTAGATGTTTGGCATTGAAAAGTGATTAATTGTTTTGAAATTGAAATGCTTGTCTATTACTTTTCATGACGTCTCCGGAGAATAATTATCTTCTATTTAAGCATGATTATGAATTATGATTGTCATGTCAAGTTTGTTCTTTGGTACACTAATCAATGAATGTGCTTTGTTCAGTCTCCTTTTCATGGAGACCAAGCATATGATGAAACTGTCTCACACAAACTTACTATGTGATCTTGTGGTGCAAATAAACTTAAATTTCTACCCTGTTAACAACATGTATAATTCAATTAAAGCAGCCTTTTTGCTTTTATAGAATAAGCACATCTTTTCCCTTAGAAGTATCAGATTTCTATGTTCGATCCAATGACAACAACACAACATATGATGTAAAGAACACTTAACTTCTGGTTCCAGCTACAGTCTGAAACTACAAAACCATACATATTGCTGCAGCAATATTAGAAGATTTCATGATTTAAGCTAGAAATGACAATTACGAACCCCATGATGAAGTGGTATTTGGTAGTTTATAACTTTATATACCCAGGTAGTCAGTGGTCTGGGCAGGGAGACAACATCTCCTAATGGACAGGTCATTCGAGGAGTCATACAAACAGATGCCCATTGTTAGGACTAGGAGTAAGAAATTGCAGATAACCAACCATCATTGACAAGATTAACCAACATTTTATTCAACTTTTTTATGTGAAACTATTGCCTTATATTAGCTATCACCCTTTAATCTATATTGTTGCTGATCCAATTATTATTAGAGAGGTCACAACCTGTTTAAATTTCTATGATTTGGAATCTTAAATTGTAAGTGATATAGGGAACACCTCTGAATGGAAATTTTCCAGTTGGGAAAAAAAGTAATGACAAGAAGTAAGATGGACAATTTCTGGACAAATCTATTTGCCTCTCCTCCCTGAATATTCATTTTTACTTTTTTATTCCTGTTGTGCCGCAGTTAAATTATCCCTAGGTCATAGCCTGTTTAAGTTTCTATAATTTCGAATATTTTTTATATCTTGTAGCCGATCATGAAGAAAAGATCGAGAAGGTTATGTTGCATTTATATGAATTAGATTGGGCAAGAATGTTCTTTTTTGCTCATTGTGTTTTACAAACTTTTCTCCGTTGAGCATTTTTTTATAAAATTTGGTTGGCTTTGGTTTTCGTAGATTTTGTTTTATGCTTTTCTTGCCTCTACTCCTCAATTCCTAGTTTTAGTTGTACAATATATTTCTAAGTACTTCATCAGAAACTTATTCTTGTACATGAGAACTCCTGTTTCAACCATGTTATGGATATGGCTTTGTACTTCTGTAAAATTTTGAAATACTTATGATTAATGTAAATATGTGACTCAATGTTCCCAAATTAAGTGTCTTAAACAAGTAGCAAAGGTTATATTATTTCAAGTAAGAAAGATGCAACTATTTCATCTTGGTCAAATGGTTTTATGCTATCATGTGTAGTAGTGCGTTTGAAGGAAAAAGGTCAGTGCTTTATTTTGACTGCTAAGAAGAAGCCAACAACTTGGCTCTTCCTGCCAGGAAAGCACCTATTGCAGCTCGTGGTTTCAGGATCCAGTGCAACAAATGGGTAGGGAAAATGCGTGAGAGGAACAATATTAATGTAGAAACGCATGGAGAAGGCTTTGCGTCCTTACTTTGAGCTTACAAATGTGAGTGTTCATGAATGGATTTCTTCTACATGCTTTGGTCTTGTTATCATAAGCTTGTAAAGATCATATAAGGGAATTTAAAATTATCCTACTTCTCTCCACAGATTCTTGAGAATTCCGAGTAAATGATGATATTTATACCTTAGTGCTGATTTTGGATTTGTAGGCTAAGGCTATTTGTGATAGTGCAATAGATCATAGATGCCATGCACATTGGATCATGCTAATGGGTGGACTTTATGAAAGAAGACTAGTGACACCTACTCAACAACTGAGCATCTCTATGGAGGCACTAGTGATCAAGAGAAAGATAGGGTAATAATTTTCATAGATCTATTAACTACTTAAACATTATAAACGAGCATCTACATGTCTTTATATCTCTTTTCCATCTCTTCTCTAGTTCTCTCCTGTTGGCTTTCATGTGGAACTCGAAGAATTTCAAGCAGCATACTATTTTTCAAAAGTAGCTATTTCATGATATTATTCTGAATTCCTAATATGTTTACTTTGTTTGGTCATGAATACTAATATTGTTGTTGAAGATTTCATGTTTAATATTTCTTGTTATAGGATCAAGAGAATCAAAATGATGAATTGGAGTAGCAACTCATGATATCGAGGATGCTAGGAAAATGTATGCATATGGCGAGATGACAGAAGATGGAGAAGAGATATATGAGTATTAGATCTAGTTTTAGCTTATCGTTTGAATATGTTTT
Organism: Beta lomatogona; assembly: GCA_947646795.1. Lineage (NCBI taxonomy): Eukaryota > Viridiplantae > Streptophyta > Magnoliopsida > Caryophyllales > Amaranthaceae > Beta > Beta lomatogona. The sequence goes on from CANSNZ010001445.1 coordinate 63,295, forward strand.
ATTTGATTATTTTGATTTTGTATTGAATATAATATTATTTTTCATTAGTTTATCTATGGATATAGGCATATCGCATTGATAAGTGTACAAAATTATATCATTTGTTATAATATAATTTCCAATTCGTATATCAATATTGTATAGTCTTATTAGTATTTTTATTTTCAGTATAGATGTATATATTTACACACTTTTCTAATAAAAAGTATTACTTAATTATCGACAAGGTGCTCAAAGGAGATGACAAAAATGTGTTACCTAATGACGCACGAGGTGCTGCATGAAATAGCAAAAAGTGATATGTAATGTTGAATAAAGTGTTACTATATGTTATGGTAACACTATAAGATGTTATCAAAGATATAAAAGTGTTACATAAGAAATTTCAAGTAACACTTTACAAGTGTAACAATAGGTATTAAAAGTGTTACATAAGCTAATTTAATGTAACATTTGTTTAAGTGTTATTATAGCCTTTCAAAAGTGTTACCTAATAGCATAGGTAACACGGGCAGATTTAACACCCAAAAAAGTGTTACCTATTATCTAACGTAACACTTTATGCACTTCAAGTAACACTTTTTGGGTGTTACTTTATGTCAATTATGTAGTAGTGTCTGTTATGGTATGTCTCACATGTTTCGGCAATATCTCTCGGATTGCAATCGGTAAGAATACTTGCATCATTACATGACAATCATGAGACTTCATGCTCGATAATTTCAACTCACCGTCTAAGGTAACAAATCTTTTCATGTTCGATGAGTACCCTGATGGAACCTTAATGTTGTACAAACACTCACAAAAAAGACGCTTCTCAGCTCTAGATAGAGTGTAGCAAGCCGGTGGTAAATAGTTCCTATCATCATCCTTCACCATTTTCTTTCCTTTTCTTTCAATTCCTACAGGCGACCCTTCTTCCTGTTCCTTTTCTTTTCCCTTTCCTTTTCCTTTTCCAGACACTTTCTCTTTTTTCTTTCTTTTCTTAGTGTCCCTCTTTTGAGTCCATAGTTCTGGTCGAAGCCCCTCACTTTCCAGATACAGTCGCACCCCTTTGCTATCCTTTGTCTTATGTGGAATATTCATAAGTGTCCCCAGAATGGCGTCACATACATTTTTCTCTATGTGCATGACGTCGAGACAATGTCTAACCTCTAGATCTCTCCAATATGGAAGTTTCCACAGAATAGACTCCTTTTTCCAAAGTCCCTTATCACCAACACTCGCTCCTTTGCCGAATATCGTTTCAATACCCTTGACTTGATCATAAACCTCAATACCAGTCAATGGTCTACGAGCATCCCCTTCCTCAACTGTTCCATCGAATGCCTTCTTCTTATTACGATAAGGATGGTCGCGTCGAAGGAACCTTCGGGTGTGCATATAAACATCTTTGTGACAAGTAGTAATGTATTTAGATGCTGTGTCGTCCAGGCAAATCGGGCATGCTTTCTTCCCTTTGTTCTTGTACCCGGATAAGTTCCCATAAGCAGGATAGTCATTAAGAGTGAATAAAAGCATGGCACGCAATGTGAATACCTCATCATGTGCGTCATACACAGAAACTTCTTCATCCCACATTTTTCTCAAATCATCAACAAGTGGCTGGAGGTAGACATCTATGTCGTTTCCAAGTGTTTGCCCTGAAATAAGAATCGACAACATGATGTATTTGCGTTTCATGCACAACCAAGGAGACAAGTTGTATATAACTAGAAGAACCGGCCACGTACTATGTTGAGAACTAAGATTGCCAAATGGGTTCATTCCATCCGTGCATAGGCCAAGCCTTAAATTTCTGTCCTCGACACCAAAGGTCTTATGACAATGGTTGATACCTTTCCACTCAGGAGAATCAGCCGGATGTTTGAGAAAACCGTCCTTTTTCCTTCGTTCTGCATGCCACCTCAAGTTCTTAGCATCTTTCTTGATTGAAAACATGCGCTTGAATCGTGGTATAATCGAAAGATACCACATCACCTTTGCTGCAGGACCTTTCTTATCACCTACCCCTGCGCGCCTGTAACACGACTTCCCACATCGAGGACACTCATCCATATTTTCATATTCATTTCGATATAGCACACAATCGTTTGGACAAGCATGTATCCTCTGGTACTCTAAACCGAAGGGACACATCAGTTTCTTAGCATAGTAGTTCGACTTGGGTAGTTCATGGTCGTCCGGCAACATATCACCAAATGCGTGCAACAAGGAAGTGAAACAAGAGTCACTTATACCGGCTTGATATTAAAGAGTGTTATCACGGCCGTCAGCTTGGTGTACCTCGTACAACCGGGATACAACGGTTTCCGAGATGCCTCGTCCATGCACTCAAAAATACGAGGCCGTTTGCCAGAATGATCTACCCGCGCCATCATCTCCTCGATATGATCCCCTTCATCATCATCATCTTCTACTTGAATATCCTCATATTCATTCTCGATGTTATCATTCTCAATGACATCAAACTCACCTTCTTCATGCACATCGTTAACAATGGCATTTCGACCATCATACATACCCTCCTCACCGTGCCAAACCCATACATAGTAGTCTTGTCTAAACCCGCGACGAAAGATATGCTCCCTAAGCGACTCAATGCTACTAACGATGCTCACTACCACAATCAACACAAGGACAATAAAACCCCTCGGTTCCCTTTGCAGCCTGATGACTTAATACAGCATCACAAAATTCAAAGACCCCATCCACGAATTCACACGTGTCACGACTACCATACATCCATGCACGATTCATTTCAACCAAACCTAGCTCTAATTAAACACAAGCAACAAGTACCCTATGTCAATGACGAATTTCACTACATTATTAGAGTTTATACACGATATATATTCAATGAAATTAGGCATGCTTTCCAAGGGTCCTTATCACTCCAACCTAACCCATCCTTAGATGTCTAATCTCACTAGTGAATGTATTGCCTTCAGTTCGAATCTACGGAAAATCCGGCAGCATTTCCCTACAGTTCTCCAAGTACACGATGTAGATATATAGTTATTTATATCTACATATGTACCCAGAGAACAAAAGTAGGGAAACGACGAGCCAATATTTTCCTCTAGAATCGAACTAAAGACATACATTCACCACCTAAGTGAGATTAAACATCTAAGAACAGTCCCAAACTGGGGACTATTCAAGACTTACTCCTAATGAGTAAGTCTCGAACGGGTATCTAGGCATATGATATGATGATACAAACATAGGTTTTTAAAAACAACAAAACATTTTACATCTAATCTCAATTCAACGATAAATATATACACATTTGCACATATATATATATATAAACCAATTTACTATGAAAGAAAGTTAAATATGAGTGATAACATACCAATATCAAGGTTGTGAATAGGGAAATCAAGCTCAACACTCCGTCCCTAGCTAGCTTCAATAATCAACAACAAAGTTTAAAAGTTAACATTAGTATAAATTAGCAATTCAAACAAAACTAAACTAAACTAAGCTAAACTAAACTAAATATCTAAACCAATAATCAACAACAACGTTTAAAGTTCAAACCTAACTAGTTAGTAAGTACTACAACTACCACAACAACAACAACAACAACATCATCATCATCAAATACAACAACAACAATAGCTACTACCAACAACAACCACAAAAATAGCAACCACAACAAAGCCCTAGTTTTTTTAACCTAAAAATCAACTAACCACTTTAAATAAAATAATTCACTCAAATCAATCAAATTTACACCCTTTAACTATTATACAACCTAATTTAATTAACAATTATTCATAAAAGAACAATTAATTATAAACTTGAAGCTTCAAATATGAGAAGGAATGGTGGAGGTAGAGGTAGAGAAGGAATGTAGGTACCTAAGAAGAGGTAGAGAAGGAATGTAGGTGTTTAGGAACGGTGGAGTTGCGGCGGTGGTGGTGCAGCCACGGAGGAGGACGCAGGTGGGGTTTGTGGTTGAAACCCACCGAATTGGAGAGGAGGACGCAGCAGCTGGTGGTCGTCGGGGTCGGGGGAAGGTGGAACCCAGTGGTGGTGGAACCTAGTGGTGGCAGTGGTGGTGGGGGGAAGGTGGAACCTTGCGTGAATTGGAGGGACTGAGGAAGTCGTTTTTTTTAAAGGAAGGACGAAGGAGGGAGTTAACACTAGTGAGAGGGAATTTGACGCGAAAAAAAAAAACAAAATAAACTGCTGCGGTTCATAAAACCGCAACGGTTAATAGAGAACCGTGGCGGTTAACTGTTAACCGTTGCGGTTTTCTGAAAACCGCAGCGGTTTGTTAGGCCACTTTTTCCACCCATATTTTCGACGATTTACCGCTGCGGTTCTCTTAAGGACCGCAGCGGTTTTGTTGTGACATATAGCGTTTTTTCACTAGTGGATAAATCACTTACTTAGAGTCTCGATTATCCATAATCTCCATCAGTAACGACAACATTACAACATTTTGACATTACTTTGTGTCCATTTTAGGTGGCCACTTTGATTAGAAGCATAGTTTTGAACTTTGAATATGATTAAAGCATGATAGAATTATTCAAACATAGATATAAGCAATTGTAAGTAAGTGCGGAAATGTAAAGGAAGGCGGTAAAATTATATTACAACGCCATGATATGGACCGGGACAAACCGGCGGCTATGAATAATCATGAATATGATGATGCAATGCAAGATTAAGCAATGATAATAAATAGTACTAAGTGCATGAGAGACTAACAAGCATGTTGTGGAGTATAAAGCATAAAACATGAAGTGGAATACGCGCATGATCATGAACTAAACTAATATGAACAACAAATAAGATGAATAATATGAGCATAATAATATCATGAAACTAATCTAAGCCTAAGCATGTTTCGCTAAGTGAGAATTAGAAAATAAAGCATGATATTAACATAATGGTCTAAATAAGCAAAAAGTGCGACTTGCATGATTAAATAAAAAATTTGATCTAGCGTCTTGTTGAATCCTATGCCTAATAATGCATATCTAGATATACCACATAATCATTGTAGTATACATGTATTAAACTTTTGAAATCATGTTTAAAAAAAATTAATAAATTAGCCGAAGAAGAGTTAGAAGCTCGAAATTGCATAAAGAGATGTGAATCAAAGGGAAATGAAACACAAATCCTTATGTAATGCTTCTTATTAATTCCTATTTACATAATGAGGTTGCTCATTAATGTAAAATCGTCGGCATAAAATAGAAAACGATTTAGAAAAATCATATAATTTGTAAGAGATTAAGGATTCTCGGTTTTACAGCAAAGATGTTGGATGATCAGGATGTCGAGGCTTAAGACTTGCTTCAGCAATGTGCTTTTTCTGGTTTTTTGATTTTTTTTTTTAAGCTATTGTGTGTTTTTGAGGTTTTGGCTTGATTGGGGAAGATTAGGAAGGGATTAGTTAATCACAAAGTGTGTTTAAGGGTAAGAAATATTGTTGTTTGCTCTTGATTTCCGGACTGAGTTCACTTGACCAACCTTAGCAAATGGCACCCTGGGACGGGTATTATAAGCGTCAAAAGTCAGTCAAAAGGGACCTGTGTCGTGCGCAGGTGCTACGTGGCCTGGTGCGCAAGTCCCGCGCTTTAGCGCATTGTACTACGCGCTGACAAGTCTGCAACTTATCTCTATTATATAAGTGAAGGGGGGAGGCATGGTGTCTCCCCATCAAATGACTATAGTACCCTTACTTTTTTAATTACATCAATTTTGTTTAAATTTTTAAAATAATAATAGGTAATCAATCAATCAATCAAAATATTTGCCATTTTAAACAACTAAAATTAGAATAACTTAAAATTTTAGGTTTTAGAAAAAGGAAAGACTAAACAAATTTACAAAAAAACAAAGATAACAAATTATCAAAATCTTCCATCAAAAGGAAACATTATCAAAATAAAAAAAACAGCAATTTTTTTCCACAACATTATAGTAATGTACAATGGTCATTTTAATGGGTTTATATAATTTCAATTTATGTAAGTCAATTACATATAGGATAATAAAGTCAGATAATCAAGAAAATGTACTACATTTGAAGTTTTAGCTATACTATCAATGATAGATAAATAAGAGTTAGAATTGAAAATAGTTCACAACAAAATCAAAATTCAAAAGAAGACAAAAGAAAAGCACAAAAATATGAAGGTAATCTTTGCAATTATAGAGAACATAAATTTGATCAAATTGGGAATTAAAAAAGCAAAAAAATAGAAAAAAAAAGATTCTTTTTTTTATTTGATTTCCACGGATAAATAAAGATAAATATATTTGCAATTATGAACTAATTTGGTAATCAAATTAGATAAACTTGACAAAAGAGGTGATTATGCAACATTCTTATGGACTTTTTTTTTAGTATTATGTCGAAAATATTAATTAGAAGTGCATGTTTTCTTTAACTACTTTGGTTCCGTTCTATTCAACTTATTTTGCTTATCTGATCAACTTATCTGAACTTATTTTTGCTGAAAATAACTTTTAATAAATTGAACAAAATAGAGCCTTAAAAAAATTGTCAACTTAAACTCAACTTAAACTACTATGTTGTCGCTGCATATAAAACTAGCTACTCGACATTACGAAATATGATAATGAAGAATTTGTCGTCAAACGCATCGCGTGCTTAGAAAGCTAGTACGATTTAACCCCGATACGCTATGGTAAACCGAATTAGTTTTGGGTAGTTTCAGCCATTTCGCCATGTGTCTTCGCCTATTTTTTTATCTGTTTCGGAGGTTTTCATTCGCACTGTTTCAGAGCCGCACGCGCACGGTTTTCAGTTTTTATTCCACATCTTTGCACATGTAACTCCGCTTGAGACAAGACTGGTGCCATTGGAAAGATATTCCTAGAGCTACGCGACCACATAATTTTTTTCAAGACTTTAATTTCGTGGCACCCCTAATTTTAGATGAAGGGGTTTGAGCTAAATGAGGCTTTTAGGGGTCGTTTTTAGTATCGTGGCTCCATCATCGCGCATGTAGCTCAGAATTTGGCGTGTTATATTCTATTTGCGAAGCTTTGTCAGAGGCTGGTGTTGCCGCGAAGAGTTTTTCAGTGTTTAAGTCTTGGTTGGATATGGATTTGGCTTTGAGTGTTTTGAGGAGCTGACCTGTATTTCGGCTCCACCGCCGCGTATATAACTCGAAATCGGGCTTATGATATGTAGTTGAGGAGCTTTTTCAGAGGCTGATGTGACCATGAAGAGTTTTGGAAGATTTGAGTCTTTTCTAGGTTGGAATTCGAGCTTTGAGCTGGTCTTTGGCTTTTCGGGTTTTTTATGAGTTTCTTAAATCTTTTAAATTGAGTTTTGGAATGTTTTAGGATGATTTTTTAGTGTTTGGGTCATTTTCGAATGCCTTGGATATTTTTTGAGGGTTTTTAATTTTTTGGAAAGTGTTGACATTAGAATTTGTCTCATTTAGTTTCCAAGTTCGATGATTTGACAATACGGCGTTGTAATTGGTCTAACTTTACAGTTTTCAAAGATAAAATGGTTAATTAATTTATTTTCAGGATCAATTTGATCATTTATGGCTTTTAGAGTTACTTTTGAGCTTCTTGATAATTCATTTGGATTTTCCTAAGCCCAAAATGTATTTTAATTGATTTTTGAATTAAATACATGATCTTTGCGATTTAATTAAAAGATCTTCCAATTTAACGAAAATAATGAAATAAGGAAGATCATAGACGGATTGGATTAAGTAAACAACATTCCAAAATCCGAAATAATCAAGATTTTCAAAAGTCCGATTCGGCAGGACCCTTCCTGTGCTTGACGCAGGGGTCGTGCGTTTAGCGAGGGCCCTGTGGCCAAATGTTGCCTCTTGGAAGGCCCTTAGCTGGCCAACCCTGCGCCCGTTGCAGGCCTAATTTGTAACACCATGGATGAAGTGTTAAAGAGTTTTCTGAAATTTTCCCTAGAAATACCCCTTTGCACCCTCCTTTAGAACCCTATTTTTACATACGACTCCCTAGCCTCAAAACCAAAATTATCTCTACACTCTCCCCTATTAAAGCACGCCTTTTTATTTTCTAAACAGATTCAAACAGTTTTCAATCTCAAATTCAATTCTTCTAATCAATATCCGAGCATTCGAATTTTTTCTTTGAGTTGTTCTTGACCTCGCACGCAAGGAATTATCTCCTGGAACCTTAACACCAACGTAATCATGCACTTTGTTAATATTATCTATACAAATATATTAAAAGGTGTTCTGAAGCAAGTTTACACGCCACGTGGCACTATCCCTTGAGTTGTTTCGTTCCATGTCCTCAACATACATAAAAAAAAAATTAGAAACACTAGTGAAAAAAAACGGAAGGGCTGCGTTTTTGGCCAGCAGCCCTTTCCGTAGCAGCCCTTCACTCTGCGTTTTTAAACCGCAGCCCTTCACAACGATGGTTTTGGGCCTGAAACGCAGCCCTTCTTTGTACAAAGGGCTGCGGTTTTGACCACAACTGCATCCCTTTTGACCCAAAAAAAAAAAATTTTTTGCCATTTTTTTACTCCTAAATATATCAAGAAATTTACAACAGGGAAAATCAACAAGAACTGTCGAAATTTATAGATCTGAAAATTAAAAAAAACGAAAATGAAAAAAAAGGGAACGAAAATGAAACAAACGAAAATGAAAAAAAAGGAACGAAAATGAAAAAAAAGAACGAAAAAATAAAAAAAAAGGAACGAAAATGGAAAAAAAGAACGAAAATGAAAAAACGAACGACGAAAATGAAAAAAAAGGGAACGAAAATGACAAAAACGAGAACTAAAATGAAAAAAAACGAACAAAATGAAAAAAAGCAAACTAAAATACAAATGAGAAAAAATTATAGATCTAAAATTACATAAACATTAATCAATACAAAGATCAACAAATTATAGATCTGAAAAACGAAAAATTATCACTTGTTGCTGTCGTTGCTTAAGCGGAGTTCGACGACGAGGAAGAACAGCGCGGCGCGGCAAGGCGGCATAGACCGCGTCTGTAAAATGTTGAGAGAAGAATGACGAACCCTCGTTGAGAGGAGACGAACGACGAACGAGGAGGACGAACGAAAGACGAACGAAAGAGGAGGACGAACGACGATCTCGTCTGTAAAATGTTGTTGCGTGGTGTTGCTGCCGCCGGAGGGTGAAAGAGAAGGAGGGAAGGAGGAGATTATTGTTGTTGTGGAAGGAGGGAGAAAGGAGGAGGGTGATGGAGAAGGGAGGCTGTGGCGACGTGAGAGAGGAGAGATAATGAGGGAGTGAGAACCCTAGCCCACTTAACATTTTAAGCTAGCCCGCGAATTCATTCCTTTCAAAAAATAAAAAACCGCTGCCCTTCACTAAAAGGGCTGCGGTTTTTGCATTGACTGCAGCCCTTCGTAAAAAACGCAGCCCTTGCGTTTTTTTCCACTAGTGAAATATGTTCCGTACAAAATTCGACCACGTGACCACAAGTTAATATAGTGAAGTATTAATCAATAAACTACGCAACATTATATGCTCTCTTTTGACATGAAATATTAATAACCCGGGGTATCGCCTAGGCCTAATAACTATCTATACAAATATATTAAAAGGTGTTTTGAAGCAAGTCCCTTGAGTTGTTTTGTTCCATGTCCTGAACATACATCAAAAAATCAGAAATATGTTCCATACAAGATTTGACCACGTGACCTCAAGTTAGTAAAATACCAACCAATGAACTATACAGCATTAGATGCTCTCTTTTGACATGAAAAATATTAATAACTCGGGGTATTGCCCGTGCCTAATAACTAGTTCCACGATTTAAAACTATGTTTAATAAAAGCTTGACTTATAATTAAAATTGGCATTCACAACGACAATTATGCGTGTAATATTAAATTCAATAATCCTTTGAAGCATGTTATCATGGATGTTCTATTTTATTATGCTAGCCTTTATTATTTATTGTCTCATCATTATCACATTCATCACATTTTATCGATTTCCGCGCCCTATTTGCATGCTTATCAAGACCGTTATTTTCAATCGCATTAAAGGAAGATAATTCTTGGACAATCTGATTTAGGTACCTTCAATTTGACTAATTTCAAGTGTCACAAAATTATTAGCCTTTATATGTGCATTAATCAAACCCGCCTATTAAATCTATGTGCAAGCTAAGTAGGACAATTTATTTCGGAAATATGTTTGTTGCTCAATATTGCTTTAATTTCATTATTGGGATCGAGTAGAGGCCACCATGAGTGGGTGGATCAACTCTTGATTTGTTCTTGATTGGTCCATACCCTTGTCCTCGAATACAAATCTGGTTCACAGATCTAATTTTAGTGTGATTTTGTGAAAAAAAAAGTCTCGTGGCAATATTAATGGTAACAAAATTTCATCTCCAAATATGTGTTTTTCTACATAGATTTCCAATATAACTCGGTATCACCTCAAAAGTAGCAATGGGCGACAATGAAAATATTTGAACAAATTAAAAATCTGGGAATAGATAAGCATTACCATGTATACTAATAAAAATTGTCGTCAAAAGTTATACTTCAATAACTTATGATTACCATCATCTACGACTACCTACCATAACGATTATGCCCCTTATTTTTATTCTTTTATCCAAGAACTGACTATGATTGTGTTCATTAAGGATTTAAGGATAAATGGGAAAATTACTTATTACTAAAAATTATATATAAAATACTATTTTTTTGAAAATATACGTCGAGAAAAAAGTTCATAAATAATGCGAAAGTGAAAGTGGGGCATCTATTTAAAAACAGAAAGAGTATTTGGTTTGAGAATTTTAATTTCTAAATCTAAAACCTCTGAGGTATTTACAGATGGTCGGATAAGTTTGACCAATTCCAATGTAGTTAGGCGTACCTCCTCAAGTCTTAAGAGTCCGACTCACCCTGCCCTAAATCGATTTCACAATGATGCAAGCTCCAGTTTACAATGATTTACCCTAACACACGAAAGCTCCATTTGACTAGGCCCGCCCTTGTTTATCCTTCACGTATTTACACTTTTTGTATACTTCTTTTTACTTGCAACAATTTGACTTTTAAACTACTCACAAACTCTACTTAGTTTATCTTTGGTGATTTATATTTAAGGAAAAATTCATGTGGAATCTTGTTAGATTCGTCTTGACGTATATCTTTTGAATATCTACTTTTAATAAAGTTTAATTATCGGTATCTAAGGATATTAATGGTTGTAGTTATGCATTGGCAAACGTGAAAGTCAATTTTTAACAAGTAAAAAGAAATAGAGGAAGTATATAACAAAGTAGGTGAACCTTGACCTCATCGACCCATGATCTAACACGGCCCATGATGCAACTCGCCCAATACCTTACCTTGTCCAGTTGAGGGCTATCTCTTCAGCCCGATCCTACCCTGCCCGGCCTACCGTACCATATGTCCATCACTACATGTATTAGTTTAAAACGAAATTGCTAAAAAGTATAGGTGTTGTGTTCAGGTATCAAAACAAGAGTAAGAAGATCAGCAGAAGGAAGTGGAAGGGAAACGAAGTTGACTTCGTATGATCACTTTATTATATTATTATACATATAGTTATCATAGCAATAAAAAATAAAGGGAAAGAATGGAGGAAGAAGGTTATTGTAACACGGCTAACACCCGACTCCTAACGTAGTCGAGTTTACCGTCACCAATGTGCATCTAGGGTCAACAATTGTCTTCACAGACCAACACAAGTTCAAGCACGCTTAACTTTCAATTAACTTAGGAAATGAGCTCACTAAAAGAAAGATGCATCTTGTTAGTATAAGTAGTCTGCCAAATCCCTTCTAAAGCAATCATGAGGGGATTACAGTTAAAAGTATACAACCAATGGGATCATTTTAATACTGTAAAGGCTAGAGATGGTGTAAAGATGGAACTTGTGTGCTTACTTGGTGAGGTCAGTGTAGATACATAATGATGTTTTTTATTTAAGTACCTGATGATGATACATACCTCGCCTACTCGATCCGATTAAAATCCGTTTATTTAGGTAGTAGATCTTGATATTTTCCACTCTTTTGCATGTTTTGTATATTCTAACTTTTTTTTTTTACCTCGCACGAGACTTTGCATATTTTCATATATCTAGACTTCATTTTGTTGTTTTGGTTAATTTATTGCTTTTGATCACCATGTATGTTTTTGCTTTTGATCACCATGTATGTTTTTTTATCAAGCTAGTGAGATAGGGAAGACAAGCAGCAACAACAAGGTGTGCAAGCTTAATAAATCACTGTATGGGCTGAAACAAGCTCTAAGACAGTGGTTTAGCAAGCTCAGCACCACTCTGAAAGCTCATGACTTTGTGCAATCAAAGTCTGATTACTCTATGTTTACTAAAGGGAGTGGAGACAGCCTGTTAATCATCCTTGTGTATGTAGATGTTCTGATTCTAGTAGGCCTAAACTATGCTGAAATTCAAGCCACTAAGAAGCTACTAAATAATCACTTCCACATGAAGGATATGGGAATACTTAGATAATTTCTTGGTATAGAGGTGGATCATTGCAAAGAAGGGATATTCCTTTCTCAGAGGAAGTACATCCATGATCTTCTTGTAGAATATGGAATGGTGAGATGCAGACCTCTCAGACTCCCTAGTGACTCTCATCTCAAGCTAAGCACTGCCACAAGAGAAGCTCTTGGGGATCCAAAACCATATCAAGTTGGTGGGTAAATTAATCTACCTAACTCTAACCAGGCCTGACATAGCGTTCATAGTGCATGTGTTAAGCTAAGCAAATTCATGCATAAACCTACTAGCACTCACATGCAATCTGCAAAAAGAGTTCTCAGGTACTTAGCTGGGTCTCCAACACAAGGAATACTACTTGCAAACAATTCCAGTGCCGGGTTACAAGCATATTGTGATAGTGATTGGGGAGGTTATGCTTCTACAAGGAGATCAACCTCAGGGTATTGCATTCTCCTAGGTGACTCTCCCATCTCATGGAAGTCAAAAAGGTAGTCAGTGGTGGCTAGGAGCAGTGCTGAAGCTGAGTATAGATCAATGGCATTGGTGATAATATGTGTAGTAATGTGGTTGAAGCAACTGCTCAAGGACCTGGGTATGAAGTCTCTAGGAGAAACACCAAGTACACTGTGACAATCAGCTGCTTTAGCCATTGCAGCAAACCAGTGCATCATGAGAAAACAAAGCATGTAGATATTGACTGACATTTCATCAGAGATAAGACAACAGAAGGTGTAATCACTCCAACATATATTCCCTCACAGAAACAACTTGCAGATGTTTTCACCAAACTTCTCCCTACCCAACAACATCAATTCCTTAATTTTGTCCAAGCTAGGAGTTCAGGATTCTAGCTCCTTCACTCTCAGCTTGAGGGGGAGTATTGAGAAGGAAGAATCAGCTTAAGTCTCATTAAGTCCAGTTTATACTTTGTGTAAAAGGCCCATGGCTCAGTTTGTAGTAAATACATTGCTAAGCTATCTAGTAATATTGTCTATAGTGTGTTGTCTGTTAATGGCACAACTTTTTGGTGTATGAGCTGCCATGTGATGGATGGCTTGGCTCCTGGTGACCTAGGGATCTCGCCCCAGCTGTCACTATACATATTGAGCTTGTAATAGCAGTAAATGAATTAAAGAAAGATTAATGAGAGAAAACATTATTGTGTCGAGTATGATTGATTCTCATGACAATACTTATCTTTGTCACCATTCTCATGACAATACTTATCTGTGTCACCAGTTAAAAGTATACAATCAATGGGTTCATTTTAATACTGTAACGGCTAGAGATGGTGTAAAGATGGAACTTGTACAGTAGACATATGACCTTTTGACCATGATCTCAATCTAATCTTATAGGTCTTTTTTAGGTGTAGTAATAGCACTGACTAAACAACACTAGTGGTCTCTTGTAATATCAATACGTTCATCCCTCATATTCTTTTAATGTGGGACTTTCTATTTTCCATACTCTTCCCAAACACCATATTAAAGACTAACTTCAACAACATGTTCAATGGTCCCCACTAATCCTTATGGTTGTAAACGCCTCCATATTAATATCAATAAGGTGACGATAATGCAAATACAACACACTTTTATTCATTATGATAGAATACGAACATACAACAATTTCACTAGAACAAATCCAGTTTTGGTGCAAGTAAACTTGCTTATTACAAATTGCTGGTGGTTTTTGCATATTTTCAAACACCACATATTTTTGAACATACCAACTTACTCCATATCATACACGCATGATGATAATGATGGACTTAGAGACCATGCGTATAATTTTAGCTCGACGACCGTGATTCTTTGGCTCCCTGAAATGTTTTAAGACCCCAATCAAAGGGAGTCTGATGGAAGCAATTCAGGTTGTCACCATAGCTAACATCCAAAAGATCACAGTATCTCATATAAAACTGAATTCGATCTTCCTCTCTATTATCTGGTATAAAACGGCCGCATTCAGAAGCACCATTAAAAATATTAGTGATTAAACCATATCCAGGCAATCTGTTGCGAACTACGTCGGCCGGAGTTGGTGTCCATTGCCCAGTTATGACTTCATGGGAAGAAGGCTTATTTTCTTGAGGAGTCATCCAAAACCATATTGCAGTTTCGAAAGAAACAACTGGGTCATGTGCTACTATGTCTGGGTTGGAGAGGAGGTCCAAACCTAGTGCTTCACCTGCTTTCCCATAGTTGTAATTCCTGCAATTTATTTATTATAACCAAAACTTTTAAATTAGCAAAAATACCAAACTTTGATTGTTAATTGGAACTAAGATATTTTTGCTAGCTATATGTAGTACCAAATTAAAACTTAAAAGCTTATAGCATGAATAAGGTTCAACAACGTGATGTTCACAGGTGAAATATGTATTTAGGACGTTAGTGAAAAATTTTAGAACCTCGGATAGCAAAACCCTCGAAAAATGATTTCTCTATGAACAATAATAATTTGGACACGCAATGCAAGTAATAGAAGGAAGCTAATACAATAATACTTACCAGGTAAGTTGGACTGGTCCACGGCCATAGTAAAACCTCCCGAAAATGCAAGGCCATTCTAAAGAGGGTGCACAGTATGGTGTGAAAGGGCCGCCCCCGATTTCTTCTATGTAACAATACCCCCAAGTAAATGGTCCATCTTGTGCGGTCGATCCTCCTTTATTGTCAATTCAAAAATCAATTAGCATATATGTCCTCTTATTTTTCTTTTTTAATGGCACCATTTGGTTTTGGCACTTCATCAACCAATTTTATTAAGGTATCTCGCATTATTATCACAAATATTTGAGAGTTGACTTTGTTAAAAAATGACAAATATTTGAGAGTTAAAGTTAAGAAGATGACAAAAATGAAGGGGAATATTGTTGCTTTGTGATGGGTCATAGTTACCAATGCAAATAAAGCAATGTAGTACGTAAAAGGAGAAATCCATTTAAGAAAAATGTAGCAAGTAGTTAAAAATAGACGAAGGGAGTGTTGAGTATATCATCATGACTTATCTTATAAGGTACTGCCTCCGCTTTTTTTTCTTACTTGCTACATTTTCCTTAAATGGTTGCTTTTTTTTACTTGCTACATTGTTTCAACTTTCCTTATTAGGAGACTTAGCCCACCAAAAAGTAATACTATTATATTTGTTTCTCTCTTTTTCCACTGAAAAGTAATACTATTATATCCGTTTCTCTCTTTTTCCACCCAAAAGAACTACTTTTTCACCTTTTCCAACATCATTTAGTGTTTTAAGGGGTCAAAAAGTACACTAAAAAAGATTAAGGGACATCTCCTAAAAACTCGTGAAAACAACAATGTAGCAAATAAAAAAAAGCCAAGGGAGTACTTTGTAAAGTACTATATCAAAATTTGGTAAGTTTAACTTACAAAGTCAAAGTAGAATAAGCTAAGGTAAGTCTTTCCTCTCAAAACAAACAAAACTCAAAAAATAATATTGTACTACCTCCGTTTTTTGTCTATTATTTACTTTTTGTACATTTGCCGACACACAACTTTAAACAATTATATCTTTTATTAGGTATAAGTAAAAATTATAAAAATTTAATATTTTGAAAATATTTATCGAAATGAATACAAAAAATCTCATATAATTATGTTTTTCCTTATGTATAAAGAATATAATATGGTCAAAAGTCAAAATAGCATAACTAAAAAAACGGAGCTGGTAACAACTTAATAGGGTACATACGTGAAGAAGAAAATAATTCATATCTAAAATTGATTGTAAGATTATATAATTAATTGTGTCCAACATAAACTATAAAAATCATTAGATTGACAAAGAATAAACACTAGGCACTAGCAAATAGTAACTACTAATTGTTCATCTATAAATATACGATATAGTCTGCAAACAGAGGGGTCTCAGACACATGAGTAGAGTGAGGGCCCCCAATTTTATTGGGCCCATCTATATTTTATTTTCTTACTTTTTAGGTTCTTTGAATTTAGATGGAAAATACATTTGTTAATCTAAATTTTTTGCTTCTAATCTATATATTATTTTTCGTATTTCATAGCTTATTCTAGTTTCATCCTTGGTATATCTTTACTATATATTCTTGTAAATCTAAGTTGTCTCCTTGCTAAAAATGAAAATAACATTGAAGTATTTATGAAAGTTAATTCTTTTTTCCACCATTTTTAATAAAAAAAAAATTAAATTAGTTATTAATATACGGAATTAGAGATCCGTTTTATATCCCTATAAGGCCCATGTTTAATTGTATGAGACGTCCCTGTCTGTAAACATGCATGTTAGTAGGTGAAGCAGTACGTAAGTAAAGAAGAATGAGAAGTAGAAGAACGAACCAGCGGTTTCATGAGAGGTCTGACCAAAAAAAGCAGCAATCTCTCTCTTTCTAGTTTCGTCATCCCCAGTATTACCAAACTCAGGGAAGGTTTCAGCTGCAGTAATGAAAGCCTGATAAGTGTAGAACCATCTACCAGGACAACGTGGACCCATGCGGTGCATGAGGAATTCATTAAACATTTCTTCAGAGATTATGTCAGTAAGATGACTTGGTGGTGTAGGAGTTGGTGGCGTAGGTTCGGGCGGAGTTGGTGGTTCAGGGCTAGGAGGTGGTGGTGGTCTAGGGCTAGGAGGAGGTGGTGGTCTTGGAGTAGGAGGACTAGGAGGTGGTGGTCTCGGTGTAGGAGGTGGTGGTCTAGGAGGTGGCGGTCTCGGTGTAGGGAGGTGGTGGTCTAGGAGGTGGTGGTCTCGGTGTAGGAGGTGGTGGTCTAGGAGGTGGTGGTCTCGGTGTAGGAGGTGGTGGTCTCGGAGGTGGTGGTCTCGGTGTAGGAGGTGGTGGTCTCGGAGGCGGTGGTCTCGGTGTAGGAGGTGGTGGTCTCGGAGGTGGTGGTCTCGGTGTAGGAGGTGGTGGTCTCGGGAGGTGGTGGTCTCGGTGTAGGAGGTGTTGGTCTAGGAGGTGGTGGTCTCGGCGTAGGAGGTGGTGGTCTAGAAGGTGGTGGTCTCGGTGTAGGGCGGCCGACTGAGCAACCAATACCACAATTAGTATCGGTTGTGTTGCATTGCCGCCCACATTGTACACCTTCTCCTAGTAGGAGGACTAGAGCTAAACATATTAATCCTAGTAGTAAACTAGGAGAGGCTTTTATTTTCATAACCTCTTGTTTTCCCTTTTCAAACTTGTGTTGTGTGTGATCAATATTGCTGAGAGTTTCAAGTTAATTTATAGAGGCTTTGGGATAAGGGAGAAGTGATAAACACCTTTCGGAGAGATATATCTATCAAAATTTATGTATGTAACGAAGTAAAATTTGAAAAAAAGGGTTCCAACTATGGTTTCTTTGACAAAAACAGTCTCAATTTTAATTTAATATTCAGTCCTAACTTTGGTGGTATTTTACAAAAAAAAAAAGTCAGGTTAGGTTAACTAGTTACCGATCAAACAGATTTAAATACTTGTTGACCTTTTTTTCAAAATGAAGGAGAGGGGTGTCAGGGAGGGAGTTTAAATGGTCATAAAATCATGGTATACTCTATATATGCCCAAACAGAGATAATTCATAAAATTACATCTGCCACACATAGCCCGTTTGGTTGGTCGTAAAACAATTTAAGTGTAAAATAATTTTCATAGAAAATAATTTACGATGGAAAAGCTGATTGCTAAAATTAGTTTTTTCCATTGTTTGGTTCCATGTAAGAAAATGATGAAATGAAAAGGAAAGTAAGGAGGTAGTGAGAGGAGTGTACAAGAGAGATAAGAAAAAGGAAGGTTAACAATTTTCCCTTCATTTTAAAGGGAAAATGGTTTTTCATAATTAGGAGAACAATTTTACTTCAAGGGAAAATAGTATTACACTCTTTTGCAGCCAAACAATGTAAAATTAAAAATAGAGGAAATAGTTTTTCAGAAATATGTTTTACGCCCTACCAAATGGATAACGGCACAAAATTCTTAATCTATCAAAAAAAGTCATCTTCTTCACAAAACTGTCCAGCTTCCTTATTCCTGCCATCTCCCAAATTCGTTTGCTGATCAAGTACTAGCTGCACAGCATAATTCTAATGTTAACTATTTTGGACTTCTAATATACTAATTTCGAAACTCAAATCAAATTCTCACATAATCAGGGCATAGAATGTCAAGTATTCAATATAAAACCTGTGTCCAAATCGTAAAGTAGGGACCGATATCGACACACTCCCAGCACTTAAGCACATAGCCACATAATAGAGATAATATTCACGTGTTCATTAATTCATCTTTTATAGGGAAAAAAAAAATCTATATTTCCAAAAAAAAAAAAAAAAAAAATCAAAATAGAAATTCAAACAACCATAGAAATGAAAAATGAGAACTTAAAAACGAATCCAATATAAAATCATTGTTTAGTATTTCAAAATAATATAATAAGATCCTATAATTATCTATTCTAATATATCAAAAGGTGCTCGAAAGAAAGTTATGTGCCACGGAGCATTATCCTCTAAGGCTCTAATGCAAATGCTTTATTTTCAGGTCAATTCAATTTGAAATATAATATTGTCTACAAGGTATTGAACACGTCACCATTGAAACTAAAAGTAATAGTTTTACTATGAATCAAACATAACATCAATGTTTAATATTTCAAAATAAATATAATAAGGTCTTATGATTAAATCTCATTTTTAAACTTACACACGGAGGGCCCCGACTTATTTTCAGTTCAGTTCAATTCAGTTCATTTTAGTTGCAATTAGTTCAGTTCAGTTCGGTTCAGTACAGTTTAGCTGCAATTAGTTCAGTTCAGTTCCAATCAGTTCAGTTCAGTTCAATTTAGTTCAGCTCAGTCCTAATTTATTTCTCTGATAATAAAACAATTATTATTATTATTATTATTATTATTATTATTATTATTATTATTATTACAATTACAATTATTTTATCATTAATTTTATTATTATTATTATTATTATATTATTATTATTATTATTATTATTATTATTTGTATTATTACTATTGCTATTAATATTATTAATATTAATATTAATATTATTATTATTATTATTATTATTACAATTACTATTATATTATTTTTATCATTATTATTATTATTATAATAATAATTATTATTATTATTACTACTACTACTTCTCCTATCACTATTGCTTTTACTATTGTTATTACTATTAATATTAATATTAATATTATTATTATTATTATTATTATTATTATTATTATTATTATTATTATTATTATTATGATTATTATTATTACTTTAATATTGCTAATTATTATTTTGCTAATTCTTTTTTTCTATATGATTTTTCTAATTATATTGAAAATGATAATTTAAGCCTAAGAAGCACACATTTCAATAATATATGTCATTGCTGATCCTTTTTTTTTAATTCTTATTTTTTATTATCATTCAATAGTTTATTATTATTACTAGTTAATATTTTATCATTTAGATAATTTATTATTATTATTTAATAATTTATTATTATTATTTAGTAACTTATTATTATGTTATTTAATAACTTATTATTATTATTAACTTATTATTATGAATTTATTATTAATTAAATAATATTTTTATTATTATAATTATTATTAAATATCAACATATTATATTATTGAAAACTATTATTATCATCAATTAATGTCTATTATATTATATTATATTATATTATATTATATTATATTATATTATATTATATTATATTATACTTCCTCTGTTCTTTTTCTATTGCAACAATGAGTTTTTTACACTATTCACTCACCACCCTTTCACTATCTCTTGTGATTTTTACATAAGGAAAAATATAGTCATGTGGGATCTTGTAAGATTCGTCTCGGTTTATACTTTCAAAATATCAAATTTGTATAATTTCTGCTAAAAATTAATTAAAGATATTGCGTAGTTAAAATTGTGCACCGACAAGCGTGAAAACTCTATTGTTGCAATAGAAAAAGAAAGGATGTAGTATTATATTATACTCCCTCTGTATTTTTTTATCTTTCTCACTTAGAATCTTGACACTATTCACAACTAGAGAGAATCTTTTCAATTTTTCACAATATATAAGAAAAAATATAGTCATGTGGGGTCTTGTTTGATTTGTCTAAATGAGTAGTTTATTAATATTCAATTATTATAATTTTTACTAATATGTAATGAAAGATATTTAAGGTAGAATAAGTGCATTGGCAAACGTCGAAAGTCAAAGTAGGAAAGATAAAAAAATACGAGAGGGAGATTATATTATATTATATTATATTATATTATATTATATTATATTATATTATATTATATTATATTATATTATATTATATTGTTATTACTATTATTTATTTATTAATTTATATTTATTAATTAATGATAGCTAAATTATTATCATTACTATTAGTTATAATTTAGTTTAGTTCAGTTCAGTTGCAATCAGTTCAGTTCAGTTCAGTTGTTTTATGCCGAAGAGAGTAGGCCCGTAGTTAGATCCCTAACACTTTTATCTGGTAATAACAAGAGACTGTTATAGACATAAACTCTTAGCCTAATTCCTTGTAGAAAGTTAATTTGTTGCTTTCATTGCCAAACTTTTAAGGGTTAATTTTCCAAAAATATCATGCAATTATTTTCATGTCATGACGTTAATTTTTTCCTCACTAGAAAAAAATTACGAAAAGTAACAAACCGGGGAATCACCAGGGACTCTCACTAGTATCTCCATAAAATAAAGACTTACAAGTAGTTAGATATGTAACACTTTATTGTTAATAATAAGATACTATTATAGACATATTCTCTTACCCCAATTTTTTTGTAAAAACTTAAGTTATTGCTTTCATCTTGAAATTCTTAAGGATTTATTTTTATATATCATGCAATTACATATCATGTCATGATGTGAATTTTTCCGCATTCGACAAAAAATTATAAAAAGTATTAGCATGGGGTACGGTATTGCTCGAGACACTCACGAGTTATTAATTAAAAGTAATTTTGATGTAATTAATTACTTGATTGAATGTCATCCATAAGATTCTCCGATATATTATCAATTAGAAAGACTATTTTAGAAACTAAACCGGCGTCTATCATATTTTATAACACAAATTATTTAAAAAGATTGTATGGCGTCAAACTTAACGCCAGACCAATTAGTTTTGCGCTACAATCAATTAGTTATGAGCTACAATCAATTAGTTAAATGTAGCAAAAATTCTGACCACATCTATTAGTTACAAACTTTAACTAATTAGTTAAGCCAAAAATCATGATTTTCTTTGACTATAATTCTTAACCCAAAATCCATAATTATTAACTAGATTATTGTTTACCATTGACATACAACAATTATATAAATCAAAATGCCATAACCATTAATACTAATCAATAATTGTTAACCCAAAACCATAAGTATTGATCCAAAATAATAGCTATGGTAATCAGACGAAGCCGGATGTCAAAACAAAAAGACAATGGGACGAAAGGGTGTAAAATTTAATGGGGCCTTACTGTAATTAGAAGTGCTCAAATTGAAGGAGGCACAAGAAAAAGGAAATTATCCAAACTTATTTCAAGTATGTTGTATAAGTGTATGACATGGATTTCATTTTAAAGCATTTTTCGAGCTGAATACAATGTTATAGAACTAGTAAGATTCGACATCGGTTACAACAATTACACTTAATTTATAATACCTCCGTTCCTTTTTTATAGTTACACTTTCACTTTTGACACTATTCACAAATTTTCCTTTGACTATCATTTGTGATTTATGATTAAGAGAAAATATAGTCATGTGAGGTCTTGTTTGATTCGTCTCGATATGTACTTTTAGAATATCGATTTTTATATTTTTTACAAATACAAAATTAGAGATACAAATGCTCAAAGTAGTGCATCGGCATGCGTGAAAAGTGTAAGCGTAATTATTAAAAAGGAACGGAGGTAGTATATTAGTATTATCTTTAGTTGTTTTAAAGGCCAAGAAAAGAGTTGCGCTAGAAAACTATGAATATCACAACTAGGAACTATCAAAGTAAATAGGTCAATGATTTAGCTCAAGAAAGGAATAATTGCCTTTATACTTTAAACTTTTCTTATAAACTTCAAGCTGAGATTGAACTAATTTCTCTCAATACAACAAATTTCCTCACAAGTTCGAGAAAATTCTTTATCAAGTTTCTGTAATTTGACTTATTTTGGTTGAATTCATTAAGTAAGAATTCTATTTTCTTTCTTTCTACTCTAATAAACTCAAATTTTCTACTCAAGAATACCCAAACTCTCACTTCAAGTAGACTCTATTGAAGTTTTCAGCTCAAACTCAATGAAGTTAATGAATTCGACAAAGTTTTTAAAAAATCTAACATAATTCTTCAGCAAAAGTTATGAAATTCGAGTCATTTATGTTGAACTTATTTTGGTTGAATTCATTAAGTAAAAATTCTATTTTATTTCTCTCTACTCTAATAGACACAAATTTTCTACTCAAGAATACCCAAACTCTCACTTCAAGTAGACTCCATTGAAGTTTTAAGCTCAAATTCAATGAAGTTAATGAATTCGACAATTTTTTTCAAAATCTAACAAGATTCTTTAGCAAAAGTTATGAAATTCGACTCATTTAAGTTGAATTTCATGTTCTTAAATTTTGTATTTCGTGTTCACGAAACATAAAGTATGTTGTTTTAATTATGGGTATATATGTTCTAAACCTTTATTTTTAATTTTTAAAAGCCCAAATGATGATTCAAGTAATCAGCATTTTTCAAAAATATATGCTATTGTCTTGAATCGAACCCCTAACCTCTTAGTAATTATAAGAGTTAAGATACATTTACCATCTCATCTAATATTTTTTATTGATTCTTAAGTCCACAAAACCCTTTATATGTCTTTACTCTTTATAGTGACGTTCATCCCCTTCCTCCAACCATGAATTTGGAGTATTATTTTTATTATTGCACTTGACATATATCTACTGTCCCAAAGGTAAAAATGATGCTGAACTTCGGTCATAATTAGTTGTGTTGTATCGCAATTTACAAAATACATGATATTATAAATGAAACAAAGTAAACAATAAGATGTGCATAAATAGTAGAAACAAAAGTTCAATCATTCAAAAAACAAAAGTAATACTCGTGGCAACCCTCGGGCCGCACACTAGTGAAAGATATTGAAGGTTGAATAAATATATTGATAAATGAACACAATCAGAGTAGGAGAGGGATTACTATAACGGTACATGGATTTGTGGATGTGGGCTTATTAGTTCGTACTATAGGGATAGATTCACGTTTATGATTCTCTGTCGTCACAATCGCTCTCTGCAATTTTAGCAGGATATCCAAGTATTTAATATAAAGCCTGTGGTCCAACCAACGTATGGACCGATGTTGACAAACGCCGAGCACTATAGCAAATAGCCACGTATAATTGCAATTTGCAATAATGTTCAATTTGTTTTTTTTGACAGCAATATTCATGTGTTGATTAATTCATCTTTTATAAGGGGGAAACATATCTATATTCTCAAAAAAAAAAAAAAAAAGATATCAAAATAGAAATTCAAACAACCATTGAAATGAAAAGTGTGAATTTAAACACGAATCCCATATAACATCATTGTTTAGTATTTCAACATAAAATATAATAAGATCCTACAATTATCTATATCTATATAAATATATTAAAAGACGTTCCTATTAAAGGAACGGTCTTGTACACTCTTTCTCAAACTTCTAAAAGCACATGTTTATAATCTCATATAAAAATATTAACAATGTGTAGTACTAGGATTCAAACACATGACCTTTGAAATGAAATGTGAGAGTTTAACCACTAATCCACTACAATTTCAATGCTTAATATTTCAAAGTAAAATATAATAAAATCTTATAATTATATGTAATTATAGAGACATAGACAAGCTTTTTGATCTCTAACCCTTGGCTAATAACATTTTCTTACCCTAATTCCATTGAAATTGTTATTTTTATCCCCAATTCCTTACAAATTTTTTTGAAAAAACAACTTATCATTTGACGTCCATTTTCCAATATCACACTAGACAGAATATTGTGAAAAGATAATAAAATCAATAATAAAATTTATAAATAATAATATATTTGATAATTGTAACTGACCCGTGGCATCGCCCGGGCCAAAACTAGTTAATATATTAAAAGGTGTTTTCAAAGAAAGTGAATGTGCCACGTAGCATTCTTCTCTGAGCCTCTAATGCAAATGCTCTATTTTCATATCAAACCCTTCAATTTTAAAAATAATATTGTGCAGTTACAAGGTATTGAACACGTGACATTTGAAATGAAAAGTAAGAAGTTAACTATGAATCTGACGTAACACCACTGTTTAATATTTCATAATAAAATATAATAAGGTTGGTACGGCTGTCGCGTGCCTTCCAAAATAACCTAAATATAACCTTTTAGCAATTTTGTTGAGTAAGTCAGGGTCCATCCCACAGAGAATTGGATTTATTTCATTATTTCTATTGTGTTAGTTAGAAACCCCTATTTTTTAGAATATCAATTAAATAAATAAACTACTAACTAAAAATATCTACTAAATAACTAAACTAAGAAACAGATAATCAAAGATAATAAAATAGGGGTCATACCCTTGTCCCCAAGTACAATTCTGGTTCACAAACCTAATTTTAGTGTGATTTCGTGAATAAAAAAAAGTCTTGTTGCGATATCAATGGTAACAATATTTCATCTCCAAATATGTGTTTTTCTACAAAGATTTCCAATATAACTCAATATCACCTCAAAAGTAGCAATGGGCGACAATGGAATTTTTTGAACAAATTAAAAATCTGGGGGTAGATAAACATTACCACGTATACCAATAAAAAATGTCGTAAAAAGTTATACTTCAATAACTTATGATTACCATCACCTACTACTAACTACCACAACGATCTATGCCCTTATTTTTATCCTTTTATCCAAGAATTGACTACAGTAGTAGAAAAAACATCAAGTGTTTCGGTTAAAAACCGTACAAATGCTTCGTATTTAACCCGTAGCAAACGTCATACGAGCATTTGGGCATTTACCAAATGCTCTGGTTGCCAACCGAAGCATTAAGCCTGTCAAATGCTCCGGTTATAAGAAAAACCGGAGAATTTGACGATTTTTTATGCTCAAAATTAATCAAATGCTCCGATTATTTGCTTAAAAATGGAGCAGTTGAGACTTGAGAGTCAAATGCTTCGGTTTTTATAACTAACCGGAGCACTTGACTTGATTTTTTTTTTTAAATCAACACTGGTAAAAATATTATTTCTACAGCTATGTTACAAATATATTTCTACAGCTTTGTTACAATACACCACTTCGTGCCCTCCTCACTACTACACAAAATTCATCCAGAGTGTCCAACAAAATGCATACAAAAATTCAATATCCAACAAATTAACATTTAAATTAAAATAATATTATATAAATTGTAGAATTGAATTACAAAATAAAACCGTAGATTCAAAGTATGTGTTTACATCATATCTACCTATATATCAAATTCAAAGACAACTATCGGTAAGGAAGGAAGCACATTTGTCTCGAACTTCATTGATTTCATCAATAGTGAAGGGTTCCTCCTTTGGTGTGTTGTAAATCTAAAGATCAAAGACAATAATATATCTCAATATGTCTGTTATAGGTCGTTTTGCCATTGATTATATCATTTTCATACCCTAGCATGTATTTTTAGCTTACAAACTACTATAATATATTGTTTTAGGATTATTAGGATGATTACAAGTCGTTTTTGACTGTTCAAGTCAATTTGTGCAAGTAAAGGCCATTTTAAGGCCTTTTTTGCCCGTTTTGGGTCAAATTCGCCCATTTCATACCATAGCATGTAATTTTAGCTTTGGGATAAGGGAGAAATGATAAACATTTTTCGGAGAGATATATATATCAAAATTTATGTATGTAACAAAGGAAAAATTGAAACGAACAGTTCCAACTGAACTTTGAATTGAAAACCTGCTTGGACCACCAATGTAAAAGGGGGGGTCAAAGTTGGGACTGCTCAATATTAAATTGAAGTTGAGACTATTTTTGTCAGTGAGGTCATAGTTGGTACTATTATTTTCAATTTTTCCTGAAGTTAATTGCACTACTGGGTACTAATCTTTGCCTAAAGATGGAGTTTGTTGCAAAAATTGTAGTTTGAGTACTCAAACGTGACATCCGTTTGTTTTGCTATTAAGGTACTGAACTTTGAGTACAATAATAATAAGTGCCACTTGTAAAAAAAAGGAAATGGTCGTTATTATTAAAAGAAAAGGTAAATGTTCCAACGGTCATAAAAACAAGGTATACTCTCTACATGTGCCCAAACAAAGTTAATTCACAAAATTGCATCTCCCACACATAACTGCACAAAATTCACAAAATTCTTAATCCAAAAAAAGTAATTTTCTTCACAAAATTGTCCATCTTGCTTATTCCTGCCATCTCCCAATTTCATTTGCTGATCAGGTACTAACTGCACAACATAATTTTATTGTTAACTATTTTGGACTTCTAATATACTAATTTCGAAGGTTAATCAAATTTACACATAATCAGGACATAGATTTTCAAGTAGCAACACTGATTTTACTTCGTACTGTAGGGATAAGGTGCGTACAGCGGTACATGGATTTGTGGATGTGGGCTTATTAGTTCGTATTATAGGGATAGATTCACGTTTATAATTTATAAATGATTCTCTGTCGTCACTATCGCTCTCTGCAATATGAGCAAGATATCCAAGTATTCTATATAAAGCCTGTGGTCCAACGTAGGGACCGATCCATGTCGACACACTCCCAGCAGTTAAGCACGTAGCCACACATAATTGCAAATTTGCAATAATGTTCACGTGTTCATTGATTCATCTTTTATAGGGAAAAGAAAATCTATATTTAAAAAAAAAATCAAAATGGAAATTGAAACAACCATAGAAATAAAAAGTGAGAACTTAAAAACGAACCTAATATAAGATTATTGCTTAGTATTTCAAAATAAAATATAATAAGATCCTATAATTATCTATTCTAATATATCAAAAAGGTGTTTCAAAGAAAGTTTATGTTATAAGGTATTGAACACGTGACCCTTTGAAATTAAAAGTAATAGTTTAACCACGAATCACACATAACATCAATGTTTAATATTTCAAAATAAGATATGATAAGGTCTTATGATTAAATCTCGTTATTAAACTTACTAAGTAATTAGATCCCTAAAAATTTTATGGTAATAACAAGAGACTATTATATACTTAAACTCTTAGGGTCTATTCTCCCCAGCTTATTTTCAGTTCAGTTCAGTTCAGTTCAGCTCAGTTCAATTCAATTCAGTTCAGTTCAGTTCAATTTAGTTCAGTTTAATTGTTTTATACCGAAGAGAACATGCCCTTAGCCTAATTGCCAAACTTGTAAGGGTTCATTTTCCAAAAATATCATGCAATTATTATCATGTCAAGACGTTAATTTTTTCCTCACTAGAAAAGAATTTCGAAAAGTAACAAACCGGGGAATAGCCGGGGACTCTCACTAGTACCACCTCTGTTTTTTTTATCTTTCTCACTTGGAATCTTGACACTATTCATACTTAGAGAGAATCTTCTCAATTTTCTTCAATTTATAAGAAAAAAATATAGTCATGTGGGTCTTGTTTGATTCGTCTCCATTAGTACTTTATTAATATTTAATCGTTATAATTTTTACTAATATATAATGAAATATATTTGCGTTCAAAGAGGTGCATTGGGAGACGCGCACATGAAAAGTGAGAAGGATAAAAAAAAGTAGAGGGAGTATCTCATTAAGATAAAGACTTACAAGTAGTTAGATATGTAACATTTTATTGTTAATAATAGTTATTAGGCCCGGGCTATGCCCCGGATAAGGAAAATTTTCATTTATTGATATTATATTTTCAGATGATAACACTAAATATCACTTGGTCTCGTGATTAAATTAAGACTTTAGTATATAAATTTAGAGTGAGAGGATCAAACCCTATACTATGCAATTTCTATTTTTTTAATGTATGTGGATTACATGGAGTAAAACACCATAAGGGTGAGTGTCACGTGGCACGTTCCTTGTTTAGGAACACCTTTTAATATATTAGTATAGATAATACTATTTTATATAAATATTCTCTTACCCCAATTTTTTTGTAAAAACTTAAGCTATTGGTTTCATCCTGAAACTCTTAAGGATTTATTTTTCGGTTTTTTCACCAAATACCCTTGACAGATTTTTTTTTCACTAGATTCCCCAACTTTTTTCAAAATTCACCATATACCCATGACTTTCTTGAAAATACATCAGAATGACCTTAATGACTAACGACAGTTAACATCGTTAGTCATTAACCCTAATTAATCCTAAAAAACCCTAATTAATCCTAAAAAACCCTAATTAACCCTAAAAACCCTAATCCTCCAATTAACCCTAACTGTCTCTCTCCCTAACCCACCAACATTAAACCACCACCACCTTACCCCCACCCCCACCCCCACCACGACCCGACGGGTGAACCCCCCACCACCCACCACCTCCTCCCCCTCCTTCTCCCCCGCATCCCCCCTTCCTCCACCCCCTTCAAATCCATGACCCTCCCCCGTAATATCCCGAGAATTTGAACACGCTTAATTAGCTAACTAATTATTGTTTTACTAATTATGTTATCAATGAAATTCTAATTGAATAAACTATTATAAGATATTAAGGTATATTTTTTTTTTAAATAAATAAAAGAGGAAAATATAATTTTTGTTAAGTTGTTACGAATTATAAATTAAAAATCACAATAAAAAGTATACACAACTTCTCCTTTAATACAAAGTATGAATTATCCAAAGTATAATTATGTTTTTTTTTTAAGTGACAATAATAATAATAATAATAATAATAATAATAATAATAATAATAATAATAATAATAATAATAAAAATAAAAGAAAAGAAAAGAAAAGAAGGAAATAGTATCAAAGAGAAATTTAAGTTTGACTTTTGTTTTCCCACCAAATTTCTTTCTTCCTCCTCCTTCCACCTCCTTCTTTCTTCTCTTACATGGCAACCAAAGCTACATTCATCAAAATTTCTGACCTCTAAACTGCTGTCACCATCACTAAGAGAACAATTCAAACAAAAATTCTCTTGAAGCTCCATAGTTATCTTCAAGATATAGTTTTCAAGTTGTATAGGAACTCTTCAATGGCTATAAATAGCCATGGTTACTCACCCAAATATCACACCATTACCACATAACCTGCTGCTGCACCACCACACGCCTAACCCTCTAGCACCACTCGACCCACCTGCCACGTCGAACTCCGACCACCTGCACCACCGCAAACCCAGCCACATACTCCTCACGTCATCACTCATCTCTCTAGCTCGACCTTTCGCGCCCCTCCTCCGTTCGTTGTTGCGCCGCGCCGAGACGCGCTGAGCCACCCGGCCCGCTCAGGCACCGCACTCGCCGCTGCTGCTGATCACTGTCGACCACCGGAGCCGGAACCCGAAGCTACGCTGCTTTGTCGTCCCTTCTCTAAGAAGCAGAGGTATACATACCACGTTTCTAATGTTAGGAATTCTGATTTTTATGCCAATTATCCTTAGTTGGTTAATATTAGTTTTGGGCCATGGATAATCCATTAGAACTAAAGCTTAGTGTTAATGAAACTGATTTGTAAGTTGTTGGGCTAAAAGATGGAAGGAATTTGTTATTTGGATTGGTATACATCATATTAGGCTATGACTTTTAATTACTATATTAATTGAGTTGAATCAAAACTAATTAAAAACCAATAAGCTTATTAGTAGTTAATGTTGAGTTAGTTTAGAATAAAACAATTTATGTATCATAACATGTGAGTTTGCTTTATTAGTTTAATGCAACTAAATAATATCATGAAAATGTTAAGGGTTCTAGTATAACAACAAACTTAGTAATTAATAATAGATGGTCAATTGATAATTAACTATGGACTCATATAATGATTTATGAACATAATAATGTACTTCGATAATAAAATGAAATAGCATAAGCTGTTATGAGTTGTAATTGTTCAATAATTTTAAAGTATAACTAAAGGAGTTATTCCTTATTAGTTGATCAAAGAGTCAGTTTAATAGATTAAAGACAACTTAGATAGTAATGACTACTATTAAACCCTTTTATGACCTTATGACAAACTCCATGACTATAATAAACTTTAACTAATATTTAGGCTTAAAAGCTAAATAATGAGACATATATTAATAAAACTATTCTTGAATAGATTAAAGAAGATAAAGGATATTACAAGCCTCCCCCGGCTACGCGAGTCATTACGCAGGATTTCAGGTAACGTCTACTGCTAACACCCGCATTCCCCTTCTAAATATGTTCTATAATAATGACTATGTTAGTAAGTATTCTTTTGTGTATGGATTGCGGGATATGAAATGTTTTGTGATGAATATGATGATATGGAATAATGTTATAAAATGATGACGTTACATGACGATTCGTTATATCATGATGATTATGAATATACTTAAAGGTTATGAAACATGATAAATTCAAGTGAAAGACGGTTCTTGGCAGTATTATGTTATCTTGGGTCGTGCACGTACCTTCTGGCCGGTTCCCCACCTTCCGTTTATAAGGGCTAATGTACTCGGGTGGCACCGCATTACTATATTTTGGGCACTAACGCCACCTTCCGTTTGTGAGGGCTTTCGTCCTCGGGTGGCTGCCTTCCGTTTACGATGATGTTATGTTCTGGGGAGACCCCCCTTCCGTTGTACTCGCCAAGTTACCAAATAAATGATATATGCTTATGAATATGATAGAAGATATGTGATAATGATTATGATCAAATGTTATGAAATAGTTTTACTTTTTCTCTCCTCCCTGTTTGCTAAATAAAACGATCTGAAATGAGTTTACGTTGTTAGAGTAGTATGTTACTGAGCCTTGGCTCATGACGTTTTGTTTTCTGTTTTAGGTGCTGATGGTGATAATGGGATGGCGTAGCAGTGAAGAATAGTTATGTAGTTAAATAGTTAAAGCTTTCTTAAACACTTATGATCATAATAAATGTCAGACTATGTACAATAGCTAAGTTTTAATTTAAGTTTTTGTTAATGGATAATCACGTTTTCTGGTTATAACATGTTTAGGCTTTTATGAATTTATGTTTGCCTTGTGCTTTCCAATTGGAAAGTACGGCAGTAACGCACCGACTATATTGGTTCCGCTGCTAATAACCGATTAACTAACCTAATAATGTTGATTAGTAGTCGGGGCGTTACAGAGTGGTATCAGAGCAACGGTTTCGGTGCCATAAGTAAAACCTTAAAGGGGTTTTACATTCATTATTAGTTAAATACCTTAAGAAATTTCTTAAATATAATGAAGGTTTGGTTAACTTTCATGAATTATATGTTAGTTCTCAAAGTCTATAATATGACATTAAAGTTATAAGAAAATATATAAGTAAATAAGTTGTTTAAAATAGAAATGAGTGTGAGTGATAGGATTGGGAAGGGAATATTTTTATGATATTATTGTTTATCAAAAGAATATATCATAAACGTGAAACATTTTGATGTTTTAGAAAATGGCAACAAGTGAGAATGAACCTACTAATGGAGCAAATGGAAACCATGAGTCCAATGTTACGCTTGAAGAAATGAGAGCAAGGGTTGGTGCTTTGCAAAATGACTCTGTTCCCGGAGATACCACTGAAAATAAGAATGACAATCAGATGGAATTGATGAAGCTTATGATGATGGAACTTCTACAAGGCAATCGACAAAAGCCAAAAACAGAAGCGGGGAGGAATGCTCGAATATGTTCAAGAAGTTCTCTGCTCATAAGCCGTCAACCTATGACGGAAAACCAGACCCCACCGAATTTGAGGAGTGGTTGAACACTATGGAGAAATTGTTTGACGTTACTCAATGTCCTGATAAGTGGAAGGTTAATTTTGCTGTGTTTTATCTGAAAGGGCAAGCATATCTTTGATGGAAAACAGCCAAAGAAATGCAAAACCAGGCTGACTTTGGTTGGGAAAAGTTAAAGGAGTCCATGAGAAACCAATTTTATCCCCAATCTTTGCAGCTTCAAATGGAATCTGAATTTATCCATCTAAAACAAAGGGGTATGTCGGTCTTTGGAGTATCTTTGTGAAATTTAATGAGCTTGCTCGATTTGCTCCAGACTTGGTGACGACCGATCGTCAAAGGATGAACGAGGTTTGAAGGAGGTTTGAACCTTGATCTCCAGGAAAAGCTTGCATCTCATATGAGCAAATCCTACCAGGAACTCTACGACAGAGCCATCAATGTGGAGCGGAAAACGAAGCTTAGGAAAGAGGTTTTTGAAAGTGGTAAAAGGAAGGGGAAGCCTCAAGAAAGCCAACCTAGCAACAACTCCTACAAGAGGCTGAACACAGGATACTCAGGAGATAATCGTAATCAAAGGCAAATTCCTTGGTGCAGTAAATGTGGAAAACAAGGCCATCTGGAAAAGGATTGTCGAAGAGGAAGTGACCAATGTTATCGGTGTGGTAAACCTGGTCATGTGATTAGGAATTGCCCAATTCCAGATTGGCGAAGCGAAAATGTCACTAATCGTGGCATAATAAGGGATCAAAGGAATATTCATAACTCTGGTTTTGGTGGAAATGCAAGCAATGCCAACACGAACATAAATCCTCCCCGTGGACCCCCGCAAGCCGGAAGAGTATTCATGATGCAACGTGAAGAAGCAGAAGCAGATGATACCGTCATTACTGGTATTTTCCCTATCAACTCTGTTCCTGCTTATGTTCTTTTCGATTCTGGAGCTTCCCATTCATTTATATCAGCTGCATTTTCTAGAAAATTGAACGCAAAACCATGCCCTGATTTCTCTGCCATGTCTGTTACACTCCTAAATGGTGAATCCATCTCATGTAATGTTATGTATAGAAATTGCCCTATCCTAGTAGGAGGCTGTAAATTTCTAGCGGACCTAATTCAATTTGAATTAACCGACTTTGATGTAATTTTGGGAATGAATTGGTTGTCTAAGTATAAAGCCGACATTAATTGCCTTAGCCATAAGATAACTCTTAGAAAACCAGATGGATGTAGGGTTTCTTACCAAAGAAGAAAAGTCAGACCCAAAATTGTCTCAACCTCAAAAGCCTTTAAGTTGCTTGCAAAAGGTTGTCATGGGTACCTTTGCAATGTAGTAGACTTAACCACCCCTAAACCCTCTTTGTCCGACATTCCCATAGTTTGTGATTATCCTGATGTATTTCCGGAGGAAATACCTGGCATGCCTCCACAAAGAGAAATAGACTTTAGCATTGACCTTATTCCGGGATCCGCTCCTATTTCAAAGGCACCTTATCGAATGGCACCTGCTGAGTTACAAGAGTTGAAAAAGCAACTAGATGAATTGCTCGAAAAGGAATACATCCGACCTAGTGTGTCACCATGGGGTGCACCAGTGCTATTTTTTAAGAAGAAAGATGGAAGCCTGAGGTTATGTGTCGATTATCGAGAGTTAAACAAGATTACCATTAAGAATAAATATCCATTACCCCGCATTGATGATCTTTTTGATCAGCTTCGAGGTGCAACTACTTTTTCTAAGATAGATTTGAGATCTGGATACCATCAACTTCACATTAAGCCAGAAGATATCTCAAAAACTGCGTTCAAGACCCGATATGGTCACTATGAATTTACAGTAATTCCCTTTGGGTTGACCAATGCCCCTGCTATTTTCATGGATCTCATGAACCGAGATTTTAAACCCTACCTTGATAAGTTCGTGGTCGTATTCATCGATGATATTCTTGTATTTTCGAGAAACTTAAATGAGCATGAAGAACACTTGAGGAAGGTGTTGGAAGTATTGAGAGAAAAGAAGTTATACGCGAAGTTGAAGAAATGTGAGTTTTGGTTAAAAGAAATTGCCTTTTTAGGGCACATCATTTCAGATCTTGGAATCTCTGTTGATCATGCGAAAATAAAAGCTATCATAGAGTGGTCCGAGATCTACCAATGTCTCGAAGTTCGGAGTTTTATGGGTTTAGCGAGGATACTATAGAAGATTTGTCAAAGATTTCTCCAAGGTAGCTATGCCCATAACACGATTGGTAAAGAAGTTAGTCAAGTTTGAATGGAGTGATGAATGTGAAGTAGCATTTCAGGAGTTAAAGAAGTGTCTTACCTCTGCCCCTGTTCTCACCCTCCCTTCTAGTACAGATGAATTTGTTGTGTATAGTGATGCCTCTAAGCATGGATTAGGGTGTGTCTTAATGCAGAATGAGAAAGTTATAGCCTATGCTTCTCGTCAACTCAAACCCCATGAACAAAACTACCCAACTCATGACCTTGAACTAGCCGCGGTTGTGTTTGCTCTCAAAATATGGCGACACTATCTTTATGGTGTTCCATGCAAGATCTTCACCGACCATAAAAGCCTTAAATACATTTTCACACAAAAAGAGTTAAACTTGAGGCAACGTAGGTGGCTAGAACTCCTAAAAGATTATGATCTTGACATCCAATATCACCCTGGAAAAGCAAATGTTGTAGCTGATGCCTTAAGCCGAAAATCCCATTTAAATGCAATCGTAACCATGCCAAAAGAAATTAGCGATGATTTAAGGAAGATGGAAATGAGAGTTGTACAACAAAGAACTGAGGCACAATTGTATGCATTGGAGTTGAAACCGACCCTGTTGGAAAAGATAAAAGAGGCACAAAATGGAGACTTGGAGTTGGAAAAGATAAAGAATGATGTGAAAAAGGGAAAATCACCGGGATTTGTGATCCAGGATGATGGCATATTGAAATTTCAAGGTCGAATATGTGTCCCTGCCAACGAAGTATTAAAGAGAAGAATTTTGGAAGAAGCACACAACAGTCCTTTCTCTGTTCACCCTGGAGGAAATAAGTTATACAAGGATCTAAAGCAAACATTCTGGTGGAGCAATATGAAGCAAGAAGTTGCAGAATTTGTAGCAAAATGTCTGACTTGTCAAAGGATAAAAATCGAGCACCAAAGGCCTGCAGGATTGCTGCAACCATTAGATATTCCCTCTTGGAAATGGGATTCAATTTCGATGGATTTTATTATGAGATTACCACCATCATCACGAGGTATGAACTCCATATGGGTTATTGTGGATAGATTGACAAAATCCGCACATTTCTTGGCCATTAAGAATAACTGGAGCCTGGATAAGCTAGGCGGAGTTTTACTTAGCACAATTGTCAGATTACATGGAGTGCCAAGTTCTATTGTGTCTGATCGAGACTCAAGATTCCAAGCGAAATTTTGGAAAGAGTTACAAAGAGCTCTTGGCACGAGACTCGATTTCGAGACTGCCTTTCATCCCAACGAGATGGTCAAACGGAACGAACAATTCGAGACTCTTGAAGACATGTTGAGAGCATGTATACTAGATTTTCAAGGAAGTTGGGAGAAATACTTGCCACTAGCGAGTTTTCTTACAAAGAACAGCTATCAAGCTAGCATCAAAATGGCTCCATATGAAGCACTTTATGGAAGACGATGCAGAACACCCCTCTGTTGGAATGATATTGATGAAGCCCGGATGATTGGACCTGATTTGATACAAGAAACGATAGAGAAAGTACGATTAATTCAAACTAGAATGAAAGTTTACCTGAGTAGACAAAAGAGTTATGCGGATTGTCGAAGGAGACCCTTTGGAATTCAAAGTAGGTGATCATGTCTTCTTAAAGGTTTCACCTACTAAAGGTATCATGAGATTCGGTCAATCTGGTAAGCTAAGTCCGAGGTATATTGGTCTATATGAGATTCTAGAGCAAGTTAACGAAGTAGCTTATCGTCTGGCGCTACCGACAGATTTAGATAAGGTCCATAATGTCTTCCACGTGTCAATGTTGCGGAAATACATACCAGATCCTAGCCACGTCATTAGACACGAGCCCTTGCAGCTAAGAAACGACCTGACATATGAGGAAAAGCCAATCGAAATTCTCGATCATAGAGAAAAGCAACTTAGAAATAAAGTGATTCCCATGGTGAAGGTTTTATGGGCTAATCACACGTCATCAGAAGCTACTTGGGAAGTAGAGGACCAGATGAGAACAAAACACCCTCACCTATTCGAATAGGTGAATTTCATGCAACTATGTATATATAATTATGTGATTTTGAATATTATATGCTTATGAATGCTTAAGTTGATAAATGCGAAATGTTTGCTTTTGACCTATGTTATTCAAGTTTCGAGGACGAAACTTTTTCTAAGGGGGTGAGGATGTAATATCATGAGAATTTGAACACGCTTAATTAGCTAACTAATTATTGTTTTACTAATTATGTTATCAATGAAATTCTAATTGAATAAACTATTATAATATATTAAGGTATATTTTTTTTTTAAATAAATAAAAGAGGAAAATATAATTTTTGTTAAGTAGTTACGAATTATAAATTAAAAATCACAATAAAAAGTATACACAACTTCTCCTTTAATACAAAGTATGAATTATCCAAAGTATAATTATGTTTTTTTTTTTAAGTGACAATAATAATAATAATAATAATAATAATAATAATAATAATAATAATAATAATAATAATAATAATAATAATAATAATAATAAAAATAAAAGAAAAGAAAAGAAAAGAAGGAAGTAGTATCAAAGAGAAATTTAAGTTTGGCTTTTGTTTTCCCACCAAATTTCTTTCTTCCTCCTCCTTCCACCTCCTTCTTTCTTCTCTTACATGGCAACCAAAGCTACATTCATCAAAATTTCTAACCTCTAAACTGCTGTCACCATCACTAAGAGAACAATTCAAACAAAAATTCTCTTGAAG
Organism: Beta lomatogona; assembly: GCA_947646795.1. NCBI lineage: Eukaryota > Viridiplantae > Streptophyta > Magnoliopsida > Caryophyllales > Amaranthaceae > Beta > Beta lomatogona. The sequence goes on from CANSNZ010001445.1 coordinate 100,709, forward strand.
CTCCATAGTTATCTTCAAGATATAGTTTTCAAGTTGTATAGGAACTCTTCAATGGCTATAAATAGCCATGGTTACTCACCCAAATATCACACCATTACCACATAACCTGCTGCTGCACCACCACACGCCTAACCCTCTAGCACCACTCGACTCACCTGCCACGTCGAACTCCGACCACCTGCACCACCGCAAACCCAGCCACGTACTCCTCACGTCATCACTCATCTCTCTCGCTCGACCTTTCGCGCCCCTCCTCCGTTCGTTGCTGCGCCGCGCGGAGACGCGCCGAGCCACCAGCCTACTCCCGACCTGCGCCGCCGCTGCTGGCGATCACTCGCCGACCACCGGAGCCGGAACCCGAAGCTACGCTGCTTTGTCGTCTTTTCTCTAAGAAGCAGAGGTATACATACCACGTTTCTAATGTTAGGAATTCTGATTTTTATGCCCAATTATCCTTAGTTGGTTAATATTAGTTTTGGGCCATGGATTATCAATTAGAACTAAAGCTTAGTGTTAATGAAACTGATTTGTAAGTTGTTGGGCTAAAAGATGGAAGGAATTTGTTATTTGGATTGGTATACATCATATTAGGCTATGACTTTTAATTACTATATTAATTGAGTTGAATCAAAACTAATTAAAAACCAATAAGCTTATTAGTAGTTAATGTTGAGTTAGTTTAGAATAAAACAATTTATGTATCATAACATGTGAGTTTGCTTTATTAGTTTAATGTAACTAAATAATATCGTGATAATGTTAAGGGTTCTAGTATAACAACAAACTTAGTAATTAATAATAGATGGTTAATTGATAATTAACTATGGACTCATATAATGATTTATGAACATAATAATGTACTTCGATAATAAAATGAAATAGCATAAGTTGTTATGAGTTGTAATTGTTCAATAATTTTAAAGTATAACTAAAGGAGTTATTCCTTATTAGTTGATCAAAGAGTCAGTTTAATAGATTAAAGACAACTTAGATAGTAATGACTACTATTAAACCCTTTTATGACCTTATGACAAACTCCATGACTATAATAAACTTTAACTAATATTTAGGCTTAAAAGCTAAATAATGAGACATATATTAATAAAACTATTCTTGAATAGATTAAAGAAGATAAAGGATATTACAAGCCTCCCCCGGCTACGAAAGTCATTACGCAGGATTTCAGGTAACGTCTACTGCAAACACCCGCATTCCCCTTCTAAATATGTTGTATAATAATGACTATGTTAGTAAGTATTCTTTTGTGTATGGATTGCGGGATATGAAATGTTTTGTGATGAATATGATGATATGGAATAATGTTATAAAATGATGACGTTACATGACGATTCGTTATATCATGATGATTATGAATATACTTAAAGGTTATGAAACATGATAAATTCAAGTGAAAGACGGTTCTTGGCAGTATTCTGTTATCTTGGGTCGTGCACGTACCTTCTGGCCGGTTCCCCACCTTCCGTTTATAAGGGCTAATGTCCTCGGGTGGCACCGCATTACTATATTTTGGGCACTAACGCCACCTTCCGTTTGTGAGGGCTTTCGTCCTCGGGTGGCTTTACGATGATGTTATGTTCTGGGGAGACGTCCCTTCCGTTGTACTCGCCAAGTTACCAAATAAATGATATATGCTTATGAATATGATAGAAGATATGTGATAATGATTATGATCAAATGTTATGAAATAGTTTTACTTTTTCTCTCCTCCCTGTTTGCTAAATAAAACGATCTGAAATGAGTTTACGTTGTTAGAGTAGTATGTTACTGAGCCTCGGCTCATGACGTTTTGTTTTCTGTTTTAGGTGCTGATGGTGATAATGGGATGGCGTAGCAGTGAGGAATAGTTATGTAGTTAAATAGTTAAAGCTTTCTTAAACACTTATGATCATAATAAATGTCAGACTATGTACAATAGCTAAGTTTTAATTTAAGTTTTTGTTAATGGATAATCACGTTTTCTGGTTATAACATGTTTAGGCTTTTATGAATTTATGTTTGCCTTGTGCTTTCCAATTGGAAAGTACGGCGAATGCACCCTGACTATATAGGTTCCGTTGCTAATAACCGATTAACTAACCTAATAATGTTGATTAGTAGTCGGGGCGTTACATCCCCACCACTCCCACCCCATAGCCCCCCTTCGAATCCCGCAGCCCCGCCACCCCTTTTGAATCCCCTTTATCGAGCGTTCTGCAGGTAGATAATTCGAGCACAACAGAGGACGAATCCGTGGAGTTCAAGCTCCGATTCCGCGAACTTTTCGGGTTGGTCGAGGATTTAATTTCCACGGTTGAATTCAAACTCCGAATTCGAGCACAACAGAGGACGAGCTTTTTTAGGGTTTTGAGGTCGAGGGTTTCCACTGTTGAATGTGACTTTTCTATGGCTTCAAGGAGAGAGAGATCGATGGGTTTGTTGCTGTTGTCGTCGTCGTCGGAGATGGAGTTTGGTCTCTGGCGTTTGAGGGAAGATGGGGTGTTGTTGCGAGGATTTGTTAACTCCATTTTTTGCCGGGAAGGGGGCTGCGGGGGGAGGGGCTCTTGGGGTTGGGGTTGGAGGGCCTGGTGGGGGGGGTCAAGTGGTGGTGGGTTAGGGAGAGAGAGATAGAGAGAATTAGGTTTAATTAGAGAATTAGGGTTTTTTAGGGTTAATTAGAGGTTTTTAGGGTTAATTAAGGTTAACGGAGTTAACCGCCGTTAGTCATTAAGGGCATTTTGATGTATTTTTTAGAAAGTCAGGGGTATATGGTGAAAGCTGAAAAAATTTGGGTATCTGGTGAATAAAAGTTTTTTGTTAGGGGCATATGGTGAAAAACACGTTTATTTTTATATATATCATGCAATTACATATCATGTCATGATGTGAATTTTTCTGCACTCGACAAAAAATTATAAAAAGTAACAACACGGGGTATTGCCCGAGACACTCACTAGTTATTGATTAAAAGTAATTTTGATGTAAGTTGAAAAAAGGTCATTTAAGCAATCTCATTCAATAAAGGTCATGGACCATCAATCTCATTACTTGATTGAATGTCAACCATAAGATTCTCCCATATATTATCAATTAGAAATACTATTTTAGAAAGTAAACCGACATATATCATATTTTATAACACAAATTCTTCAAAAATATTGTATGGCGTAAACTTAACGTCAGATCAATTAGTTATGCGCTACAATTGATTAGGTAAGTATAACAAAAATTCTCACCACATCTATTAGTTACAAACTTGAACTAATTAGTTAAGCCAAAAATCATTATTATTCTTTGACTATAGATCTTAACCCAAAATCTATAATTATTAACTAGATTACTCTTTACCATTAACCTACAACAATTATATAAATCAAAATGCCATAACCATTAATACTAATCAATAATTGTTAACCCAAAACCATATGTATCTGTAATACTCCGTATTTTTGGGAGTTATTCTTTTATAAATAAGAAAGTTTAAAGAATAAAGTGAAAGTATTTTAATATTATTTACATAAATATATAATTTGGGTAAGCTGCAGTTATAATTTAACTATACAACCTACTTTCGTACCTAATTACATTATAATTCGGTTTTGTTTTATTTCCAAATAAAATAAGAAATCGAAATTTGAGTTGGAAACAAATCCTATTAAACCTAGGTTTCTCATGCTATAAATAAAAAAAAAAGAAAAAATATATAAAACCCTACTCACTTTTACAATCAGCAGTGATTTATCTTACCTCAAGAGAACATTTTCTCTCTCCTCCTTCCTTCTTTCTTCTCTCCTGCATTCTTTCTTCCTGCTCTCCTCTACTTTCCTCTTTCTTCTTCCCTTGCATCTGGGAGCTTCCCCTCGCCGGCGTTCGGGTAGTGACGGAAGTCGCCGGTTGTTCGTAAACGCTGCCGGAGGTCGTGCGCGAGGCTGCGATTTCGTTCGCGTCTGGTGGTTCGATCGTGGTGGTTCGAGTGCTCGTGGTGGTTCAAGTCCTCGTGGTGGTTCGAGTGCTCGTGGAGGTTCACGCGAGTGTGGGTCGAGCGGGAGTGCTACTCGAGTTGTGAGTCGAGGTTCGTCTCGCGGGAAGTCCCTCGTCAGCCGCGGTTCGTGGCTCGCCGGGGTTCAGTCTGTGGTGCGTCGTCGCCGGTGGTTGTCGCTGGAGAGTTGGTCGGTAATCCCTGTTAGAAAATAAAATTCTTTTTTTTTCCTACTTAATTTAATTGAATTTTGATTTCATAATTCTTATGCATCTTTGATTAAGTTTTGTGATTTTAATAAAGTATATTATGAACTAAAATAAATCAGATTTATAATATACTACCAGTTCTTACTTTGATTTTATTTCTTCAATTCCGATTTTATAGTCCTTATATATGTATCTATTTAAGGTTTATTATTATAAACAAAGTATTATATAAGTTAACAAAAAAATCAGATTTACAAGCATATTATTAAGTTCTAAATTTGTGGTTTCAATGACTATTATGAGGGAGAAAGTTTAAAGCAACAAGATTGGTTAATCTTAATGTTCAAAACATCATATTTTATATAGTTAGATAAGCTGATTTTATTTAGTATTATCAAGGACTAAGTACTGAAATATTTTATTTGTTCGATTAGGTCCCAATTTCATAAGCGAAACGTTTTAAGTAGTCAGCGAAGATTCTCCGTTACAAGGTACGTACGTGTACTAGTTCAATTAGATATGTTAGTATCATGTTTAGGTTATGAATTCTTTCATTGGAACCTAGAATCATGATAGGGAACAATTGTATGGTTATGATTGATGAGATTATTTGGTAACATGAAATCGATTGGAAATCTGTATGTATTTCCTTGTTATATGTCTTGTGAGTTGAAATGAATTATTATTGGTATGCGTAATTCTATCGTATCACAAGCATTAAATGAGAATTGGATTGGAATCCTATGATGTATTGTTGTAGCAAGGATGTTAAAAGAGGTTGCCTAAACTAAAGAATTAAGCAATGTACCTAAGAAGGAAAATTAAATGATTATATGTTTAATGTTATATGAATGAATATTACTAAGAAGGATTTTGGTGATAAAATTGTAGTTGGACTCCCTACAAGTAATGAACAATGGGGGGGAGTGTGGGACTTGTTCTACACTCCCATGCAGGTCTATTGTAACGATAGTAGTGTCCTTATAAATTTTGATAACTCAAGTAGGCGGAAGGTTCCGTACGATCTTGGGGGTATGCATACTAAGGTGATGGATGTGGAACGGAACGAAACTGTATTTACATTTCATCTAATAGACCAAGTTGTCTATTAAGGATTAAGTAGCCCGTATGATTCTAGAAAGATGACGGTTCACGTTCGATGCCAAATAAACTGTAAAAGCGGAATTTAATGTTTTGTAGTATCATGTTTAGGAATTGTTATTACTATTCTGGTTATGCTTAGTGTATTATTCAACTGATTATGTACGTACCCAGCATTGCTGATTGTTTGTTATTTGTGTTTGTTTGTTGATCTGTGATGAACCATTGATTCTTCAATGGGGAGCAGATTAGGTATGTTGATGTATGTTGCTGCATGAGTTCGAGCATACGGGGGATATTCTTTAGTTTATAAACTTTTAAATGTTTTGGTTGAACTTATATAATTGTTATAATCTACTTAGTTAATGGTTTGAATAAAAAGGGTCAATGATGATTCCCGAGTTGTAGTTAAGTTAACATTTTATTTCCGCTGCAATTTAGTTTTCATAATAAAGAGTAAGTTAATGTTTTAATTTCAATAAGCCTTGCGTTTCACCGCGGCGGTAACACTCCCAAAGTCGATGCCACGTAGTTTAGACTTGTATGGATTTTGGGGGTGTTACAAAACTGGTCATCAGAGCCAAAAGTTCCTATTTTCAAAGGTATTTCAAAAGATTTTTAAAATGGGTGGTATGGGATAAGAACATATAGATTACTTTTGCGTGCATTAAATCATAGGAATGATTTTATTTGTAATGCCTTTCTTGCCTTAGTTGTTTGATATATTTATAGAAAGTATGCAAATACTGTGGAATGAATCAAATGTTCTGATTATACGAAATGTTGTGTTGGTTGCTTGATTAAGTTTGTGAAAGGTTCTTTGAAATCTTCGAAGTATGAATAGATTAGGAGGATGTACAAGGATAGGTACATAGATAGTGGTTAAGCATTAAGTTAACTTCAAATTGGTATAAAAGATGTTTCAAAAGGTGTTGAACTATAATCTTATTTCGGATATTTTAGGACAGAACCATCAAATTGTTGTTAATATTTTGAACCTCTTTAAGGAGTTCTAAAATTGAAAATAATCAGTATACCTCTTATATATGTTTATATATAATTTATACTTAAAAACCTTTACTTCACAAAAACTTAGACTATTTTATTTCTTTAATTTCACAGATGGTTTACGGCATATGTCATAAGGAATACCTGATGAAACACCGAATAGCGGAAGATTGGGACATCTAGGCCTATAAGATGAAGGCTGCTATGGAGTATAGGACCTTACAGGGAGAATACTAGACTAACGACTGAAATGGAAAAAATAAACTTTATGCTGCAGTACGTCCCTAGGGAGGAACCCTACCTTTTCGTACACCGTAGATACGGGGATATATGGTCGGAAAATGGAGGTTTTAACAGAGCCAAACACACTTACTGGAACCAATACCTTCCTACTGTAAGGCATTTCGTCACTATTCTTAAATAATGTGAAAATGAGTGGAGAATTCGTGAGAAAAGAAGTTGGGATCCCTCTACATCATCACCTCCAGTTAGAGGAACCTATCATGTGGGGGAAAGCTCGGGAACTAATGTGAATTCTGAGAACCCTAGAGTTAAAACTGAGCCACAAACGTCACCTAGAGCTGCAAAAAGAGCTAGGTACCAAACTTTTGAGGATGAGTTCATACCCGAGGACTACCATATAGCATCAAACCTTAGAACTGTTACCTACATTTCCAATGATGAAGGGAATAATAGGATATATATTACAGTGATGGAGGAAGATCATGTTGCACCTATACTTGACTTAGAAAATGAGGAAGAGGAGATCCGAATGAAAATGAGCATGCTGAAGGGGATCCAATTGAGGAAAATGATCAAGAAGAAGAAGAAGAGCCCATAAAACAAGAAGAGCCCATAGAAGAGGAAGAACCCATGGAGGAAGATGAACCTATAGAGGATGACGAGCCTTCGAGGACGAAGGCGACATGGAAGAAGGAATAGAAAATCCTAACTCAGATGACGAAGCTCACCATTTTAGTCCCTAGTTTCTTTTGAATATATAATTAGGATTAGAATATTATTTTATTTGTTTCTTTCAGTTTTAATAAGGCTTGCATGCCAAGTAGTAAATTAGCATTCTTTTATCCCTTTATTTATTCATTTTATGTTTTCTTGGAAACAATGAATTTTCCCCTTTTCAATAATAATACAATATTTTTATACTTTTATTATTTGGTGTAACGTCTTATTTGAGATGTTTATATTGCAAGTCAATAGAGACTTAATGATTGTTCGCAATAAAAACGTGTTGTATGAACGTGCAAATGTGTAATACTTAAGTGAATAAACGACTATGTGTATGTCACTCGAGACAACCGTTGTGTCATTTTTTCGGCGCGAGTAATGGTTCGTCAGGGCGGCACGCCTGATACCTTCTTGAATGTCGAACAATCGATTCGTGACTTAGTGCAGATCACAGCTAACCTAGCCTAAGGGCCTAACCTGGATGGGGATTTGTCTGAAAAGGTTGCCCGTAGGAACCCACCAGTACTGAATGGGAAAGGGAGGCCCGAAGAATTGTAAAATTGGGTTGGGGAGTTTGATAAACTTTTCTTTACCCTCACCTGTCCAGATGACAAGACTGTGCCCTTAGCAAGCTATTACCTACAGGGGGATGCCCACTTTTGGTGGACTCAAGCTAAGGACAACCTCCTCAAACAACCTGACTTTGGGTGGGAAACCTTCAAGAAAGCCCTGAGGGATAAGTATTACACACCATACCTCAAAAAGCAGAAAACCCAATAGTTTATGATGCTAGAACAAGGAAACTTGTCTGTTGAGAATACTACCGCAGATTAATTGAGCTGATGAAATTTGCTCCTGAAATTGCCCCTACTGAGGAAGCTAAGGCCTCACGCTTTGAGTTAGGGTTCACCCTTGACCTGCAAGGGAAACTGGGGGGAGATACTTTCACCTCGTTGGTGAATCTGCCCACTTATATGCAATAAGGAAACGAGAGGAGAGGTAAACAAGGTGAGAAGCGCAAATAAAATCCAAACCCGGAGGTTCCGAGATTTGAAAAGAAACACCATGGGAACCAGAACAATCAAACCTCCCAAAGAAACTTTGGTAAGGGACCCAACAACAACAACACTCACCACAATAACAATAAACGCAACAATAACACCGACAACCGCAGACCTGAGCGTGTGTACAGGTGTTAGAAGTGCCCAAACAACCATCCTAGGAGGGATTGCGAGGGTAATAAGGTGGAGTGTCGTGAATGTGGAAAAATGGGGCACAGGGCGTACAAGTGCTATTCGAAGAATGAGGTTAACCCCAACGGTCATAAGAAAGGGAACTATGGAGACAAGCCTAGGAATGAGAATGGGCATGGTGGAAATGCATTCAATGGGTCAGGGAACTCCAATTACTCCAAACCACCAACCAATGCAAATAATCAGGCACCAAATGGGAGCAATGTGACCAACAACAATGATAATAAGGGTAAAGGGAAGCTGTATATGATGACGGCTAGCGAAGAGGAAGCTCGTAGAGATGTGGTCACGGGTACTTTCTCTATCAACTCAATTCCTGTTAAAGTATTGTTCGATTCTGGAGCATCTTTTTCTTTTATTGCCCATACAACTGTTAGAACTCTAGCACTGGTTGAGTCCGAGTCAATTTCTATGCCTATAGTTATTCCGTCTGGGGATACTATTAATTGCTCTAAGAAATTCCTAAATGTCTCACCGAAAATAGGGGAGGGATTATTTCCTTCCGATCTAATAGAGTTTAACCCACCTAGACGTCATTTTGGGAATGGATTGGCTTGGGAAGTACAAGGCTAAGATAGATTGTGATGCACAAAAGGTGGAACTGAGAGATCCTTCGGGAAAAAGGGTGTCATATAGGAGAATACCTCGAGAACAAGGGATTAAAGTAATCAATGTCTTGCAACTTAAGAGTTATATAGACAAAGGATGACCTCTATTTATGTGTTTTGTGAGAAGGGTTGAGGATGATCTATTGAAACCTGAGGATGTGCCTATAGTCAGAGATGTTTTCACTGAAGAAATACCTGATATGCCGCCAAGGAGAGATGTAGAGTTCACTGTTGACCTAGTACCTGGAACTGGACCTATTTCAAATGCCCCATACCAAATGGCTCCAGTAGAAATGAACGAGTTGAAAAACCAGTTGGAAGAACTACTAGAGAAGGGGTACATTAGACCTAGTATGTCACCATGGGGAGCCCCTGTCTTATTTGTGAAGAAGAAGGATGGTAGTTTGAGGTTGTGTATAGACTAATGTGAGTTGAACAATGTCAATGTGAAGAACAAATATCCATTACCTAGGATAGATGACTTGTTTGACCAACTTCAGGGTGCAAGAATGTTCTCCAAAATAGACTTAAGGTCTGGCTACCATCAATTGAGGATTGCTGATCAAGATATACGTAAAACTGCCTTTAGGACTAGGTATGGACACTATGAGTTTACCGTCATGCCTTTTGAGTTAACCAATGCACCTGCTGTTTTTATGGACCTCATGAAAAGGATTTTTCGACCCTACCTCGATAAATTCGTAGTCGTGTTCATAGACGATATATTGATCTATTCAAGGAGCAAGGAGGAACATGAGGGACATTTGAGGCTTATTTTACAGACACTTAGGGAGAACCAACTGTATGCAAAGTTTTCTAAGTGTGAATTTAAGTTAGAAAAAGTGTCCTTTTTGGGTCATTTTGTCTCTAAGGAGGGTGTGTCAGTAGATCCTGCAAAGATAAAAGCTGTGAGTGAATGGTCTACACCAAAGAATGTCACAGATATAAGGAGTTTCTTGGGTTTAGCTGGTTATTATAGGAGGTTTGTTAAAGACTTTTCGAAGATAGCAAAGCCCATGACTAACTTAATGAAGAAAGATTGCAAGTTTAATTGGACTGAAGACAACGAGAAAGCCTTTCAAACACTCAAAGATAGATTAACCTCAGCACATGTTCTAGCCTTGCCTAACGGGGATGAGGGGTATGATGTCTATAGTGATGCGTCAAAGAATGGGTTGGGTTGTGTTCTTATGCAAAATGGAAAAGTCATAGCTTATGCGTCCTATCAACTGAAACTATATGAGGTTAATGACCCTACACATGACCTAGAGTTGGCCGCAATTGTCTTTGCCTTAAAAATCTGGAGACATTAACTTTACGGGGTGACTTGTCGAATTTTCACCGTTCACAAAAGCCTCAAATACATCTTCACCCAGAAAGACCTTAATATGAGATAGCACATGTGGTTAGAACTCATTAAGGACTATGACTTAGACATACAATACCACACTAGGGGAAAAAAAAGGAAGGGCTGCGCAAGAAGGGCTGCGTTTTATTAAAAACGCAGCCCTTCTTGTATGAAGGGCTGCGGTTTCCAGGATAATCTTCACAAAAAGGGCTGCGCTTATGCTAGAAACCGCAACCCTTCATACACGAAGGGCTGCGTTTTCTACGATAAGCGCAGCCCTTCCTATCCCGCCCATTTCAACGTGAGTTTTGCGCGCAACACACAGTAGCACTCACTCGCAAATTTTCCCTCGCACACTCAGCTCACCCCTCTCCCTCACACTCACTCGCACACCCACTCCTCTCCCTCACACTAACTCGCACTGCCCTAATGGCCATCACCGGAGCACCGACACATCGCCGGAGCGCCGTCCCATCGCCGGTGCACACTTCTTCTTCTCTTCTCTCAGCGTTGCCTGAGCTCCTTCTTCTTCTCTTCTCTCAGCGCGCCTTGACGCCACCACCACCACCACTACTGCATTGTCGGTAATTCCCCTCTCACTCTCTCTCCTATTTGTTTTATTTAATTTCTCTTCTATTTTGTGTTGCAAAAACCGATTGTAGGGGGTGGGGGAGGGCTTATGGGAGGGTGGGTAGGGGGTGGGGAGTCTTGGGCAGGGGATGGGGATGGCTGGGGGAGGCTGGGCATGGGGTGGGGGATGGCAGGGGGATCTTTGGAAAGGGGGTGGGGGGAGGCTGGGCATGGGGTGGGGAGGGCGGGGGATCTTGGAAAGGGGGTGGGGGATGGTGGGGAGGGTGGGCATGGGGTGGGGGAGGGGTGGGAGGGCTGGGCATGGGGTGGGGGAGGGGAGGGGATCTTTGGAAAGGAGGTGGGGGAGAGGTGGGGAGGCTAGGCATGGGGTGGGGGGGGCGGGGGGATCTTTGGACGGGGGTGGGAGAGGGTGGATAGGGGTGGGTGAGGCATTGTTGTGAAGGCATTGTTGTAAGTTGTAACACATGTTTGGTATCACTACTATCTTTCATTTTCTTTTTTGTTTTATAATGTAACTATGTAGATTCTTAGGCTTCGGAAACGAAAATTAAAGGTCATTTTACGCCTACATGGCAATGGAATGCTCTCCACATTTGTAACACTTCTCACTAGCTCCGCCGCTACCAGCTGATGGGCATTCCATTGCCATGTGACCTGATTCTCGGGTCATTTTAGGCCTAATTTAGCCTTTTCGCTTCCGAATCGTACTTATCGAGTCATTTAACCCCAAATTCTTTGTGAACATGATTATATGAGGTATAATGTAACTATTGTGTAGAGTTTTAGGCTTGCATTTGTTCTTGGTTGAATTTCGGAAACGAAAATTGAAGGTCATTTTACGCCTACATGGCAATGAGGGATTGCAGTGGGGGCAGTAGTGGCAGTGTGGTGGGGGTGTTGTAAATGTGGAGAGTCAGGTCACATGGCAATCGAAAGCCCATCTGGTGCTCTCCACATTTATAACACTTCTAACTCCGCCGCTACCAGCTGATGGGCATTCCATTGCCATGTGACCTGATTCTCGGGTCATTTTAGGCCTGTTTTAGCCTTTTCGCTTCCAAATCGTACTTATCGAGTCATTTAACCCCAAATTCTTTTTGAGCATGATTATATGAGATATAATGTACCTATTGTGTAGATTTTTAGGCTTGCATTTGTTCTTGGTTGCATTTCGGGAACGAAAAGGTCATTTTAGGCCAAATTTTGCCTTTTCGGGTCCAATTCGTACTTATCGAGTCATTTAACGCCAAATTATTTTTGAACATGATTATATGAGGTATAATGTAACTATTGTGTAGATTTTTAGGTTTGCAATTGTTGTAGGTTGAATTTTGGGAACGAAAAGGGCATTTTTGGCCTATCTTAGCCTTTTCGCTTCCAAATCGTACTTATCGAGTCATTTAACCCCCCATTCTTTTTGAACATGATTATATGAGATATAATGTACCTATTGTGTAGATTTTTAGGCTTGCATTTGTTCTTGGTTGCATTTCGGGAACAAAAAGGTCATTTTAGGCCAAATTTTGCCTTTTCGGGTCCAATTCGTACTTATCGAGTCATTTAACGCCAAATTCTTTTTGAACATGATTATATGAGGTATAATGTAACTATTGTGTAGATTTTTAGGTTTGCAATTGTTGTAGGTTGAATTTTGGGAGCGAAAAGGGCATTTTTGGCCTATCTTAGCCTTTTCGCTTCCAAATCGTACTTATCGAGTCATTTGACCCCAAATTCTTTTTGAACATGATTATATGAGATATAATGTACCTATTGTGTAGATTTTTAGGCTTGCATTTGTTCTTGGTTGCATTTCGGGAACAAAAAGGTCATTTTAGGCCAAATTTTGCCTTTTCGGGTCCAATTCGTACTTATCGAGTCATTTAACGCCAAATTCTTTTTGAACATGATTATATGAGGTATAATGTAACTATTGTGTAGATTTTTAGGTTTGCAATTGTTGTAGGTTGAATTTTGGGAACGAAATGGGCATTTTTGGCCTATTTTAGCCTTTTCGCTTCCAAATCGTACTTATCGAGTCATTTAACCCCAAATTCTTTTTGAACAAGATTATATGAGATATAATGAACCTATTGTGTAGATTTTTAGGCTTGCATTTGTTCTTGGTTGCATTTCGGGAACGAAAAGGTCATTTTAGGCCAAATTTTGCCTTTTCGGGTCCAATTCGTACTTATCGGATCCAATTCGTACTTATCGGGTCCAAATTCCCCTGCCCCCCCACTGCACAGCCCCTTCCCCTCCCCCTGCTGCCCCTCCCCTCCCCCCGGACAGCCCCTCCCCCTACCGCATGCCCTCCCCTCCCTCCCACTGCCAGCCCCTCCCCTCCTGCTTGCCCTTCCCTCCCCCCACCGCATGCCCCACTCCCTCCCCCCTGTTGCCCCTCCCCTCCCCCCGCACGCCCCTCCCCCTGCTGCACAGCCCCTCCCCTCCCCCCCAGCTGCACAGCCCCTCCCATCCTGCTTGCCCTTCCCCTCCCCCGCACTGCACCCCCTCCCCTCCCTGCGCCCTCCCTCCCCCGCACGCAGCCCCTCCCCCTACCGCACAGCCCCTCCCCTCCCTGCCCCCCACCGCACGGCCCCCCCTCCCCCCCCGCACAGCCCCTCCCCCACCGCACAGTCCCTCCCCTCCTCCCACTACACACACCCTCCCCTCCCCCCCGCACAGCCCCTCCCCCCTACCGCACATCCCCTCCCCCTCCCCCACCGCACAACCCCTCCCCTCCCGCTTGCCCTTCCCCTCCCCCCCCACTGCACAACCCCCCCCTCCCTGCCCCCCCTCCCCCCCCCCTACCGCACAGCCCCTCCCTCCCCTTGCCCCCCACTGCATAACCCCCTCCCCTCCCTCGCCCCCCTGCCTGACCCTCCCCCTACACTGCTGCCCCCTCCCCTCCCCTCCCGCACGCGATGCCCCTTGCACACGAACCCCCTCCCCACACCCCACCCCCTTAGTGGCAATGTTAATTTTAATTTTTTGTTATATTAATGCATTATTTGTACAATTTCATGGAGATGGCGGATGTGCATACGGATAACACCACAAGTGGTGCTTGAACACACTACGAGGATGAGTCTTTCGATGCGAGAAAGGAACGGGGTAAATTGTCTCGATTTCGCCGTGAAGAGATAAATGCACAAATGCCTAGGAAGTCATTGGCGACGAAAAAGAGAAAAGGAAGGGGACCTACAAAGTCACTAGGAAAACACACAAATATGACTTTGGAGTACGATAGCATGGGTCAACCTTGTGGAAAGTGGCGTCAAAAGTATGTCATGCAAATTGGCATTTACATGCATAAACTCTGCATTTTGCACTCATGGAAAGAGGTGCTCGAGGGATTGAAGCGGTGTCTATGGGAAGATACCATGGTAAGCTTCAAGTACAATAACGTGTAGTTTCTTAATTATTTAGTTAAATATATGTGTAATATTACTTATAGCATATTAATTACAACATTTGCGAAAACTAATTTGTGAACTACGTTTTTTGTAGAATCAATTCAATATCGAAGATGATGAAGCCAAGAAGAATGTATTTCTATCCGCGGTTGCCCAGAGATTCAGAGATTTCAAGGCTAAGTTAGTGTCTGGGTGGATCACTAAGCGGAGGAAAGTAGCAGGTACAAAGAAGAAGAACATCTACGGCGGAGAAGCACAAGCCGATCCCGAGGCTTCACCTGGAAACATCATCTCGCACCATCCAAATTACCATTTCAAATATGGAAAACTATCAAACCTGAAGAGTGGGAAGCATTTGTTGCCAAGAAAACAACCCCACAAGCTATTGTAAGAATATTTTATTAAGACTTAATAAACTTAGATCCAGTATTATTGTATAGCACCGTACGTAGATAACCTTTGTTTATAATTGTGTGTTTTAGGCAAGTCGTGAGAAAAGTAGCTCGAGTGCAAAAGCTAGGAAGTATTATCATCATTTGGGTGATCATTCGTACAATGAGGCGAGAGAGAAGTGGATGTTCAGCCATTACCCCACAATAGGGTCGACAACGGCAACGGGGAGTGGCTCAATGACGATTGCACAGCCTCGGCAACCAGATAGAGTCCTCGATTGGTGGTGTTCGATGCATGGGGTTGATGCGAAGGGAAACAGAGTCTTGCCCGACCCGGAACACAACGAGATAGCCAACGCCATTGTAAGTACAGATTATATGGTTATATAAGGTATATATAATATAACTTTTGTGCTCACAAGCATTTCTCTCTTATACTTATGTAGATTGGCTTGAAGGAAAAAGAGGCAACTGGTGAGTTCACTCCTAAAGGACACATTGATGCATTGCACGAAACTTTAGGACCGGACCACAGTGGACGCGTGAGGGGCGTAGGAGGTGTCCGCCTCGGTTTGAGAAAGGTATATGGTGATCAATACACTACGGCGACAAAATCAAGTGTAAGTAGTGTGAATTCGGCAAGCGTCGGTAGATGTGGAGGCTATGAAAGCTGCACTCGGGGAGGAGCTAAGGGAGAAGATGACCCATAACTTCAACGCCATTTTGGAGCAAATGGGTTTACCGACTTTTTTGCTGCATTCAAGAAGGGTAGTGATAATACACCTAGCCGGCTGATCCACCTGTAGGACCCGAGTTGAAGGTAATCACTTAATCCCTTTGCTTTGTTAAACAACTATTGTTACGTTCTTAAATGCATGAAATTCTTACTATATATATGTTGTTTCATAGACTAACTATAAATAGAGTTTTTTTACAGTAAGAGACACCATGTGAACTATTAGCTCGAGGAGATGGTTACGATAGTTTCATCCTCGTAGCTCATGGCCATGCACAACCCCCTAGTGACCGAGTACGATTGCATAACCAGTTAGTGGATCATAATCACTATGTGGTCACCCTCAATGAAATTGTGTCGGGTTTCGAAGAATTACCTATTCATTCGCCGAAGCCGAAGTTGGTCTACAGTTACTAAATGATGCCCTTGGCAGTTATGTTCTGTGGCCACGTGCATTGGTGCGGTTTTCAGATGAGGTACAATGATTAACATTCATATAGGTTTGGGGGAAGGCCGACTCACATGCCAGGAAGGGAAAGAAGGCATGTTCACCTTATAAGAAAGCAAGTTTACGTGATGAAGGTGAACGAAATGTGGTGACGGGAAATGTTTCTAAGGCAAAAAATCCACTTATTATCGATCCAGAGGTGGTGCGGAGCCTTACTACGCCATGCTTTTGGTTACATGAGTGCGCTAGCGATTTACCCGATGAAAGCGCAATTGAGGTTGCTTTGGGGGAGCAACAATTCCACTACCTTGAGGACTCATCGACATTCATTTCGAAGGTTGATATTAAAGAATTCTTATGTGGGGTAGAGTTGAATGTTTCCATGATACAAACATTCATGAGGTAATACATAAGTATATAAATTAAATATACATATACATATATATGCCTTAAGTAGTTTTCAAATCCATAATAAGTAATTGTTGGTTTACTTTTAATATAATCAATATAATTTCTCAGGTTATTGTACAATGAATTGCTTGCAACATCTAGTGCAATGTTTGGTTGGTTATGTCCAAACATAATACGAGATGACAATTGCTTACAAAACAAAGCCGAAGTGAAAGAGTATCTCGACATGAGTTTCAAAGCATCATCTCGTTTTGGATATCATCAGATCATTCTTGTTCCTTATATTGAAAAGTATGCTTGTTAAACTCGCTTTACTTTTATTATTCGATACTTAAATTGACCTATTAATTGTTCTACGATTAATAATAACTATATTTTCTTGTTGTAGGGCTCATTGGACACTGCTTGCGATATGTTTGTCACGTAACGAAGTCTACCACTTTGATTCTTTGCGTCGACAACCACCACGGACCTTACTAATCAAATCATTGTTAAATAGGTAGCCTAATCGAAACTCAATATATGCGCACTTATTAATATTACACATTATTCATCATCTTTAAATATATAAAAAGTTAGTACATCTAATCTTATAATAATGTTGTTGATGTAGTGTGATGAAGCATATTAGTGCAACAGGACTTCGAGCACCAAAAGCTCCTGTTTGGATATCAGTCGAGGTAACATGACTAATTTATTTGTCCTTATATAGAAACACTTTTAGCCAAATATTACACATCTAATTAACATGAATGTCATTGGATGCATCCTTTGGTGAACATTTAGTGTCCGCAACAAGAAGATGGACTTGCATGTGGCTATTACGTGCTGAGGTACATGATCGATATCGTCAACCAGTGCACTAACGCCGATGATCTTCAAAAGGTATGTAACTTATTAGTATATGTTAGTTTAGATTAGATCGATTGGTAATAGGTATTAATTGGTTTATAAACCAAAGTAGCACATGCATATATTTGGGAACGAAAATGTCATTTCTAGGCCTAATTTTACCTTTTTACGCTTCCAAATCGTATTTATCGAGTCATTTAACCCCAAATTCATTTTTAACATGATAATATGAGGCATAATGTAACTATTGTGTAGATTTTTAGGTTTGCAATTGTTGTAGGTTGAATTTTGGGAACGAAAAGGGCATTTTAGGCCTATTTTTGCCTTTTCGCGTCTAATTCGTACTTATCGCTTCATTTAACTCCATTTTCTTTTTCAATATGATAATATAAGGTATAATATAACTAGTGTGTAGAGTTTTAGGCTTGCATTTGTTTTTGATTGAATTTCGTGAAGGTATATGTCATTTTTAGAACTACTAACTACGGTACGTAAATGATTGAATTCTTATATTATGTGTTTATTCCTTGGTTGTTTTGCAAGGTTTATATGAATAACACACCACGTTTGAGGGCCTTCACCACAGACGAATTACATGAAGTTCGGGATAAGTTGGCGTCCCACATTTGCGATGATTGCTTATGATACATCTACTAGTTTGTATTAATTCTATGTACATTTTTCACATTATTAAATATATACATATTTAAAGTTAATTATTATATTACGTTCAAAAACTTGTCATATATTATTATTGCAATTTGATCGGTTTTTTTTTTTTTGTCGAAGGGAGGTTTTGGGTGGGGGGTGGGGTGGGGGGCTGCCATGGTGGGGTTGCTTGGGCTAGGCTATGGGGCTGGTTGGGTGTTGGGGTGGCTGGCAAAGCAATGGGTGGAGGAGGTGGCAGAGGGTGGGCTGGGGTGGGGGGTGCAAGGGAGTGAAGGGGGTGGGGCGAGGTGGGGACGGGTGAGGGCGGGGGGGGGAGTGCATGGGGTGGGCGGGTGTGGGGGGGGGGTGGGGGGCTGGGGTGGGAGTGCGGGGGTGGAGGTGAGGGGGCAGGGGGTGGGCGGGGGTGGGGGGTCTTGGGGGTGGGGTGGGGGTGGCCGGTGGGTGGGAAGTCTTGGGTGGCAGGGGTGGGGAGTCTTTGGGTGGCGGGGGTGGGGTGTCTTTGGGGGTGGGCGGGGGTGGGGTGTCTTTGGGGTGGGCGGGGGTGGGGTGTGCGGGGGCGCGGGGTGGGCAGGGGGTGGGGGTCTTGGGGTGGGCGGGGGTGGGGGTGAGGGGGCGCGGGGTGGGGGTCTTTGGGGTGGGCGGGGGTGGGCGGGGGGTGGGGTCTGGGGGCGTGGGGGGTGGAGGGTGCAATTTATTTTTAAAAAAAAATTTGAATGTGAAGGGTCTGCGGTTTTAAGCCTAAACCGCAGCCCCTTCACTTACATAGGCTGCGGTTTTAGCTTAAAACCGCACCCTTCACATTGAGAAGGGTCTGCGGTTTAAGAAACGCAGCCCTTCAAGCTTATAAGGGCTGCGTTTTTGGCCTAAACCGCGGCCTTTCTTATCTATGAAAGAGGCTGCTATGGAAAGGGCTGGCCGGCCAAAAACGCACCCTTAGGTGGTCATTTGACCGCAGCCCTTCCTTGTTTTTCCACTAGTGCCATGAGGGTAAAGAAAATGTGGTTGCTGATGCATTGAGTCACAAATCTAGCCATAGCCTGAACACCTTGGTAGTTGCCGACAACCTTTATGAGGAATTTTCCAAACTCCAGATAGAAGTGGTTCATCAAGGATAAGTGGAGAAGTTATTGGGTGCCCTAACCATCCAGCCCAACTTCCTAGATGAGATAAGAGAGGGTCAGCCTGGGGATGTGAAACTTGAGCGAGTCAAAGCAAAACTTAAGGAGGGAAAAGCAGAAGGGTTTGAAATCCATGAAGATGGGAGTATACGCTATAAGGGTCGGTGGTATGTACCACAAAAATGTGAGGAGCTGAAGCAAAAGATAATGAGTGAAGGTCATAATATGAACTATTCCGTCCACCCGGGGGGGATAAGTTATATAAGGACCTCAAAAAGATGTTTTGGTGGCCTGGAATGAAGAGGGCAGTAGCCGAGTTTGTTTCCAAATGCCTGACGTGTCAGAAGGTTAAGACTGAACACAAGAGACCTCAAGGGAAAATCCAACCTCTAGACGTTCCAACATGGAAGTGGGATTCGATATCCATGGACTTCGCCGTAGCCTTACCTAGGAGTAGGGGAGGCAATAACACAATATGGGTGATAGTGGACATATTGACCAAGACTGCGAGGTTCATACCCATGAAAGACACGTGGAGTATGGAAGCCCTAGCCAAAGCATACGTTAAACATGTCATTCGATTGCATGGAGTACCCACGAGTATAGTGTCTAATAGGGATTCGCGATTCCTTTTGAATTTATGGAAAAAGGTCCAGGAAGCATTTGGTAGTGAACTATTGATGAGTACAACCTTTCACACAGCTACAGACGGTCAAACTGAAAGAACCATCCAGACCCTGGAAGACATGTTAAGAGCTTGTGCCTTAGAATACTAGGGATCATGGGAAGACCATTTGGACCTCATAGAGTTCTCATACAACAATATTTATCATGCTAGTATTAAATGGCTCCATTCGAAGCACTGTATGGGAGGAAGTGTCGTAGTCCATTGTGCTGGAACGACATTAGTGAGACTGTGGTGTTAGGACCTGAAATGATTCAAGAGACTTTTGATCAAACGCGAGTCATTCAAGAGAAGATTAGAGCTGCACAGGACAGGCAGAAATCTTATGCGGATCAAAAGCTAAGGGAAGAGAATTATGAAGTTGGTGAAAAAGTCCTGCTTAAAGTGTCCCCAATGAAAGGAGTGCTGCAATTTGGGAAGGAAGGAAAACTAATCCTAAGTTTATGGGACCATATGAGATTTTGGCACGAGTAGGCAAATTGGCTTATCATCTGGATTTGCCCAACGAGTTAGAAAGGGTCCACAATGTGTTTCACTTATCCCAACTTCGGAAACACGTACCTGACGAGTCTCATGTCCTAGAACCCGAAACCGTCGAGTTAAACGAAACCTTGTCCTATGAGGAAAACCAGTCAAGATCCTAGACCACAAGGTGCGTAGTACGAGAAATAACGACGTCAAAATTGTGAAGGTGTTGTGGAGAAATCAGAAAAATGAAGAAGCCACATAGGAAGTAGAAGATGCTATGCGTCTGAAGTACCCTGGGCTTTTTCAAGAGGTAGGTGAGTTACGGGGACGTAACTTTTTTTTTTTGAGGGGGGAAGAATGCGATATAATTTCACGCTTCCACCCTAAAGTTTGCTAAAGTCTGTTAAGTCTGTTGCTTATGTGTATTTATCGCTTATGTGACTTGCGAAAGTTAGAAAACGCTTGTGAAATATTGGGACTTAGAAGTGCAAAAAGATTGTCGTTAAGACTGGCTACCTCAAAGTTTAAGGGACGAAACTTCCTTTAAGGGGGGAAGCCTGTAATACTCTGTATTTTTGGGAGTTATTCTTTTATAAATAAGAAAATATAAAGCATAAGTGAAAGTAATTTAATATTATTTACAGAAATATATAATTTGGGTAAGCATACAGTTATAATTTAACTATACAACTTTCGTACCTAATTAAATTATAATTCGGTTTTGTTTTATTTCCAAATAAAATAAGAAATCGGAATTTGAGTTGGAAACAAATCCTATTAAACCTAGGTTTCTCATGCTATAAATAAGAAAAAGAAAAAAAATTTAAAACCCTACTCACTTTACAATCAGCCGTGATTTATCTTACCCCAAGAGAACTTTTTCTCTCTCCTCCTTCCTTCTTTCTTCTCTCCTGCGTTTTTTCTTCCTGCTCTCCTCTACTTTTCTCTTTCTTCTTCCCTTGCATCTGGAAGCTTCCCCTCGCCGGCGTTCGGGCAGTGATGGAAGTCGCCTGTTGTTCGTAGACGCTGCCGGAGGTCGCGCGCGAGGCTACGATTTCGTTCGCGTCTAGTGGTTCTGTAACATCCCGTAATTTTCACTCTTTATTTTTGGCGTTGTTTACATTAAAAATGATATTTGCCGTTGAAATAAAATAACTTATTATTAAAAACTATTTTTGAAAGTGTATAATTATTTAATTATTGTATTATGTTGTTGTGATTATTAATTTAAAGTGTATATATTTATTTAGGAATTTTATTTGTTATTGTTATTAATGTGCGTATTTGTTTTGTAATATAGTTAGTAATTTTTATTCTATAAAATTAGGTAGCGTGTGATTTTATTTTAAGCGTTAATTGTATTTTGGACCGACCAACGTAACAAATTTTACAACCCCATTTCCTTCTTATGTTGTCTGAAAGTTAGAGGAGTATTAAGCATAGTGTTAGCATCTTCTAACCCTCTTTGTAACCACCAAGAGATGAGGAGTCAAACCTTCATAAACCCCCCATCAATTGCCACCATTAACCCACCTTAATGCACCCTTAAACTCTTTGCTTATGAGGTGAATAATCTCTACTTTCTGCACTTTAACCCCCCTCCAAAAGCTGGAAACAATAAGGAAAAATGCATCACAACTCTTCTTCTTCCCCCTTCTCGCATTTTCGGCCATTTTTGCACACCTAACTTGTTTGCATCATATCTCCTTCTTCTCTTATCGGAATTGAACGTGTGAGTAGTCAAAATTCATCTACTCGGAAAGATCTTGTTCTGGTATAATTTGTTTTTGAAGAAAGTGAAAGACGCATCTGCAGTTTCCATTTCAAACAGGTGAGTCATCCGGTTTTCTTGGAGTTTTTGGGAGCAATGTTATTCTCTTCTTTCTTTTCCATTCTAGTATTATTTTCCACCTAAAATCCAGGTAACTAGCATCTCTTCTAGCACATTAGGATTAGAGTAGTGATTTTGGTTTTGTTAGGATTTATGTTAGTTAGTTAGAATTTGTGTTATTAGGCTTAGAAGTATGCTAGGGTAGAATTGTTCTTTGCTATTTTTATTCATGTTAGTATCATGTTAGAATTGTATAAAATGTTATTCTTCATGCCTAGTGTTATGCTTGTGATGTTATATGCATTATTATCATGATGTTAGGAATTGGTGAAAAATTAGTAGCATGATGTTAAGGTTATGTTTAAGCATGTTTGTTGATTGTTGTTTAAGGTTGGGTGTGGTTTTGGATGAATTCTTGTGGTTTTAGTGATCTGGAAATTATTTATTTTGGGCTATGATTCACTTATTTTGTGATTAATCATGTTAGAATAGTTAATATATGTTGAATTATCATGTTTGGGGGCTATGTAATTTATGTTACATGTTAATCCTCATGTTAAACTAGTTAATTTGTATGGTATAATCATATATTGACTTGGGTATGTTTCATTTTGATGTATGAGTATATGTGGTAAAAATTTGGGTGAAATAGCATACCTATTGTTGTGCACGTGGAAAAGAACAGAAGGCCTTTCGCGGCCCGCGAGCTATTTCACGACCCGCTACCAGTTTGGATAGTGTATGTTCAAAATGTCATATCTCAGTCGTTTTACCTCGGAATTGAGCATATGACCACTTGTTGGAAAGCTATTGAGATAAGCTTTAACATGCAATTAGAATTTCAAAAAAAATACTGTGTAGTCTGATAGTAATGTCTATTTGAAGTTGTTGCTTATGTTGAAAACCATTTCAAAAGGCGCACCTTGTTGTGTTGAAGCATGTTAAGACTTGTTTTGAGGTGAAATCTTGATATATGGAGTCTTTTGAAGAATTACTGCATGTTTTATTTATTTATTTATTTTTATTATTGAGTTGAATGATATATTTACTTATAGTTATATTGAGAGTGTCTTATTTATTTTATGATGGTGTTGTTGTTTGTAATTAAATTGAGATGATAATAATGTTGTACTCTCGTTAATCAATATCTAAGTTGTCGACGTTACAGTACTCGAGGGAAAATAATACTGTCTTTAGTACCGTTTCGCCAAGAGTTATTTACCGGGAGTATTATAACTAACGTTGTAATTGACCTTGTACCCAAACTCAGACAACGAGAGTGTAGTAGTTAGAGTATTTGATTATACTGTGTTTTGGTGTATAATTATGTTTTAATGAAGGTCTATTCTTCTTAGTTTGGTGAAATGATTTTATTAGTATTATTATTACTATTACTTTGGGAAGAATAAATATTGTTGAATTGATACTTTTGGATTGCGTACCTAGTTTCTGCTGATTTTGGGTGTAAGGCCTTAAGGGCATCCTTATTATTTATATTTGAGGATTAATGGATGAATAAATTATTGTATTTATTTGTAGAACTGTTTTATTGAGATTAAGATATCCGGTGGGATAGATGTAGTCCCCGGTGAAGAACATGCGAACCACCTAGGTTGCGATTTAGGGGTATTACCTGGGTTAATTGTTGTCGTCCGAGAGGTTGGGAAGTACTGAGCTGGACACTATCCTGCATCGGGAGTTTGGCCATTCTCGGACACGGGCAGTAGGGAACGTAAGCCCATAGGGCATCCCGGAGATTTCGATCGACAAACTTTAGGAAGTGGGTTGCGATCTACTGGCGTTCTGCTCTTTCTCAAAACCTATTATATTATTTTGTTTAATTATTTTGGAGGCTTATGATATGGATCTTGTATGATTATCTTCAGTTCGTTATTGTTGACTTACTTATTGTTATTAGAAGCATGTTGTTGTGTAGTAACATTTATTTTAACTTTACTTAAAGTTGCTATTTGGATCCTATATTAGGCTGGGAGAGTTGTTTGTTACTCCCCACTGATTGTGGATATTTCTTGTATATTTTGCAGGTTTTGTTGATGGGGATTTTCTTTGGTTTTGGGCTCGGGATAAGATGCGAGAAATAATTTATTAGGAGTTTTAGTTCTAGACTTCTTTTTAGTTTGAGATAGTTTTCTCATTTCGATTTTAATCTAAGTAGTTAATTTATTTATAGTATTTATTTAAGTTTGTTTTTATCACTTAGTTAATTAAACGCATTTCTTGTAGTAGTGATATTCCCATAAGACGATGTTTCCGCCATCGTCCTATAATACTATAATTATTTCTTTATTTTCGCTTTAAAATTCTGGGGTGTTGCAGGTTCGATCATGGTGGTTCGAGTGCTCGTGGAGGTTCGCGCATGTGTGGGTCGAGCGCGAGTGCTGCTCGAGTTGTGAGTCGAGATTCGTCTCGAGGGAAGTCGCTCGTCAGCTGCGGTTCGTGGCTCGCCGGGGTTCGGTCCCGTGGTGCGTCATCGCCGGGAGAGTTGGTCGGTAACCTCCGTTAGAAAATAAAATTCTTTTTTTTCCTACTTAATTTAATTGAATTATGATTTCATAATTCTTATGCATCTTTGATTAAGTTTTATGATTTTAAATAAAGTATATTATGAACTAAAAGAAATCAGATTTATAATATACTACTAGTTCTTACTTTGATTTTATTTCTTCAATTTTGATTTTATAGTCCTTATATATGTATCTATTTAAGGTTTGTTATGATAAACAAAGTATTACATAAGTTAACAAAAAAAAAATCAGATTTACAAGCATATTATTAAGTTCTAAATTTGTGGTTTCAATGACTATTATGAGCGAGATTGGTTAATCTTAATATTCAAAACATCATATTTTATATAGTTAGATTAGGTCCCAATTTCATAAGCGGAACGTTTTAAGTAGTCAGCGAAGATTCTCCGTTACAAGGTACGTACGCATACTAGTTCAATTAGATATGTTAATATCATGTTTAGGTTATGAATTCTTTCATTGGAACCTAGAATCATGATAGGGAACAATTGTATGGTTATGATTGATGAGATTGTTTAGTAACATGAAATTGATTGGAAATCTGTATGTATTTCCTTGTTGTATGTCTTGTGAGTTGAAATGAATTATTATTGGTATGCGTAATTCTATCGTATCACAAGTATTAAATGAGAATTGGATTGGAATCTTATGATGTATTGTTGTAGCAAGGATGTTACAAGAGGTTGCCTAAACTAAAGAATTAAGCAATGTACCTAAGAAGGAAAATTAAATGATTAAATGTTTAATGTTATATGAATGAATATTACTAAGAAGGATTTTGGCGATAAAATTGTAGTTGGACTCCCTACAAGTAATGAACAATGGGGGGGATTGTGGGACTTGTTCTACACTCCCATGCAGGCCTACTGTGACGATAGTAGTGTCCTTATAAATGTTGATAACTCAAGTAGGCGGAAGGTTCCGTACGATCTTGGGGGTATGCATACTAAGGTGATGCATGTGGAACAGAACGAAACTGTATTTACATTTCATCTAATAGACCAAGTTGTCTATTAAGGATTAAGTAGCCCGTATGATTCTAGAAAGATGACGGTTCCCGTTCGATGCCAAATAAACTTTAAAAGCGGAATTTAATGTTTTGTAGTATCATGTTTTGGAATTGTTATTACTATTCAGATTATGCTTAGTGTATTATTCAACTGATTATGTACGTACCCGGCATTGCTGATTGTTTGTTATTTGTGTTTGTTTGTTGATATGTGATGAACCATTGATACTTCAATGGGGAGCAGATTAGGTATGTTGATGTTGTTGCATGAGTTCGGGCATACGGGGGATATTCATTAGTTTATAAACTTTTAAATGTTTTGGTTGAACTTATAGAATTATTATAATCTACTTAGTTAATGGTTTGAATAAAAGGGGGCAATGATGATTCCTTAGTGGTAGTTAAGTTAACAATTTATTTCCGCTGTAATTTAGTTTTTATAATAAAGAGTAAGTTAATGTTTTATTTTCAATAAGCCTTGCGTTTCACAGCGGCGGTAACACTCCCAAAGTCGATGCCACGTAGTTTAGACTTGTTTGGTTTTTGGGGGTGTTACAGTATTGATCCAAAATAATAGTTATGGTAATGGGACGAAGCAGGATGTCAAAACAAAAATACAATGGGACGAAGGGTGTAAATACTAATGGGGCCTTACTATAATTAGAAGTGCTCAAATTGAAGGAGGCATAAGAAAAAGAAAAGTATCCAAACTTATTTCAAGTATGTTATATAAGTGTATGACACGGATTTCATTTAAAAGCATTTTTCGAGCTCACTACAATATTATAGAACTAGTAAGAGTTCGACATTGGTAACAATAATTATACTTATTTTATTATCTTTAGTTGTTTTAAAGGGCCAAGAAAAGAGTTGTGCTATAAAACTATGAATATCACAACTAAGAATTATCGAAGTAAGTAGGTCAATGATTTAGCTCAAGAAAGGAATAATCGCCTTTATACTTTAAAACTTTTTTTCTAAACTTCAAGCTCATATTGAACTAATTTCTTTCAATACAACAAACTTCCTCACAAGTTCAAGAAAATTCTGTATGAAGTTTCTGTAATTTGACTTATTTTGGTTGAATTCATTAAGTAAGAATTCTATTTTCTTTCTCTACTCTAATAAACTCAATTTTTCTACTCAAGAATACCGAAACTCTCACTTCAAGTAGACTCCATTGAAATTTTAAGCTCAAATTCAATGAAGTTAATGAATTCGACGAAGTTTTTCAAAAATCTAACAAAATTCTTCAGCAAAAGTTATGAAATTCACATGAAGACTAGTAGACACAGAGGAAAAAGAAGTTAAAAAAAGATGAGTGTTAGAAAGAGAAACTCTTCCTTCTCTCTAGCTTTTTGAAAATCTTCATTATTGTTTTCATTGAATCTCGACGATAAAGTGAAGCCATGGCAAAGGGTTCGAAGATAGGTAATGGTGGCAAGAAGACTCGTCAACCTAGTAAGAAAGCGAAATCCAAAGAACAGAATAAGCGTATTCCACAATCTGGCGATGCGAGAAAGCAGAAGAATGTAGATGATATTGAAGATATCTCAGCTCTTAACTGGACCTCTGAGGAGGATGAAGAGGCGGAAGGATTCCAAGCATCATTGGATATGGCTTTTTCGATACATGATAAGGAGAATTTTGAAGCAGCGCAGAGTAGAATGGATAGCTGGGTTGCTTCTGTTAGAACGCCGTAGAGACCGTTGGGGGTGGAATAGTGAATCTGTCACCTCATCCAATGCAACAACTAATCAGCAATCCAAGTAATCATAATACATGGAGTAAATAACTTTTTGCTAACATAAGAGAGGAGAGTATTGATTTATCTATTGGAGATAATGTTAGGCAAAATGAAATGGATATGGATGTTAATGAAGTATTGAGAATTTCAGCTGAAGAAATACAACCTGAAATAATGTACTGGCAATCTGCAGTAGTATGTTATATTCTTGGAGTTAAACCTCCTTTCAGGATTATGGATGGATTTATTCGACGAGTTTGGGGTAAATTTAGGGTAGAAAAGGTTGCAATGATGAATAATGGGGTGTTTGTGGTTAGGTTCAGAACAATTGATGAAAAATTGAAGGCTATGGAAGCTGGTCCTATATTATATGATAGGAAGCCAATCATCATGAAGAATTGAACCCCTGAACTGAACCTTATAGAGGAGGATGTAAAGGTGGTTCCTACCTGGATAAAATTTCCTCACCTAGTTTTGAAATATTGGGGGTAACAGACTTTAAAGAAGTTAGCCCGTAAGATTGGGACTCCTATAAGAACTGATAGAGCCACGGCTCAAAAGGATATTTTGGAGTATGCAAGCGTTTTAGTAGAAGTGAAGATGGATCAGGATTTCCCAAAGGAAATAGTATTTATGAATGAGAAGGGAATCATGTCAACTCAGCAGGTTATCTATGAGTGTAAACCTATCTTTTGCTCTGATTGCAAAGGGATAGGACATACTGTAGATGAATGTAGGAAGAAAAGGTTTGAGATTGCAGCACAAAAACTTAAACCAAAAAAAGTATGGGTTATGAAAAAGAGGCAAGTTGAAAATGTGGGAGTGATAGACAGTCGGCCTACCGAATGAAGTGCAAATTGTGGAACCAAATGTTACATTGAATGTGCAGCGGGTGCGAGAACAAGAATGTGGGGCAAATTACTAGGCCTCCTACTTTGCTTGCTACAATTGACGAAGGCTCAAGTGAACAAGGAAGGGTTAACTAGAGGGGATCGGGGCAAAGTTCAAGAGGTTGCAGATGATCGAATATAATGGTCCCGAGATAGAGGGAAAGGTAAAAAGTCATGTAGAGGAGACTGTCTTCCTCCACATGGATAACCTAGCTTTTCGGAATGTCGGGGGACTTAATAGTCCTCCGAAACACATTGATGTGAGAATGTTTCTCAATCATAATAATGTGGGTTGATGTGGGTTGCTGGAAACTAGGGTGAGAAGTAGTAATTTTCCTAAAGTATATGGTGGAGTGTGTAATAATTGGAGTATAGTGACAAACTACCAATGTCACAAGGGAGGCAGAATTTGGATGATTTGGAATCCTAGCAAATTTGATATGACTATAACTGAGTGTGATGCTCAATTTATCCACTGTAAGAGTCGCCATCTTGCTACTGGGAGGGAGTTTAGCATTATTATCATTTATGGTTTTAATGATGCAAAAGAAAGAGAGAGTATGTGGAAGGGGATTAGAAGAATTCATAAGAGTGTAGTAGGCCCCTGGGTTATAGGGGAGACTTTAATAATGTCCTAAACCTTAATCAAAGAATAGGGTCTGCAGTCACTTTGGAGGAAGTTATGCAATTTAGAGATTGTATGAGGGAGTGTGGGTTGAGTGATCATTGTACAGTAGGTCCCTTTTTCACATGGAGAAACAATCAGGAGGGAGATAATCGAGTTTGTTCAAAAATTAATCGTGTGCTGGCTAATGAGGAGTGGGAGGATAAATTTGGAAATGCTTCGGCTTATTTTTTGCCTGAAAGTGTTTCAGGCCATAATCCATGTGTGATCAAGCTGAATAGAAATGAAGTGACAAAGCCTAAGTCATTTCGATTTTTCAACAAGTGGGCTAAGGCCCCTAATTTTATGCCTATTGTTCAGCAAGCTTGGCAGTATAGAATTCAGGGTGTTCCTATGTATCAGGTGGTGTCCAGATTGAAAGTCTTGAAGAAGGGTCTTAAAGATTTGAACAAGACAAGGTTTTCCAACATTGAGCAGGCTGCTGATGAGGCTAGGTTTTTGTTAATCCAAGTGCAGACACAGATGCATAATGATCCAATGAATGCTCTTCTTCATCAGCAAGAATCTGAAGCTAGGGTGAAGTATATGGAGTTGCATGAAGCTAGTCATAGCTTTCTACAGCAAAAAGTTAAGCAAGACTGGATTAGCTGTGGGGATGTGAATAGCAGGTATTTTCATGCATGTCTTAGGAAGAGAAGAGTGCAAAATCAAGTTTGTAGAATTCAGAACATAAATGGTAATTAGAAAGAGGAGCAAAGTAGTATTGAAGAAGCTTTTATTCAGTACTACAAAGTGCTGCTGGGTACCTCTTACCCACCTAAAGATAAGGTTAGCAAGGCAATTATTCAGGAGGGTCCTATTCTGAATGATTCTTAGAAGCAAGTGCTACCTTTACTGTTGAAGATGTCAAAAACTGCATTATGGGAGATTGATGATAATAAGAGTCCTGGTCCAGATGGGTATGGTAGTTTGTTCTTTTAGAGAGCCTGGAATTGCATTGGAAATGATGTAAGTAAGGCTATTCTTAATTTTTTTTAATATGGTAAATTGTTAAAGCAAATTAATGCTATGAATCTATGTCTTATACCTAAGGTTGAACAACCTAGCAAGGTCTCACAATTTTGACCTATTGCTTGTTGTAATGTCTTGTATAAGATCATCTTTAAAATGATTTGTGGTAGATTAAAGAATGTATTGCCTTGTCTTGTTGATGAGGTCCAGAGTGCTTTTGTGGAAAACAGAAGGATTATGCATAATATTCTCATATGTCAGGATATGCTTAGGCATTATAAAAGGAAAAATCAACCTGTCAGATGTACCCTTAAGGTTGATTTGATGAAGGCTTATGACTCTCTTAGTTGGGATTTTAGTAAAGGCCTTTTGGAGGGGTTACATTTCCCTAAGCAGATTGTCAATTGGATCATGGAATGTATTACAAGCCCTTCCTATACTCTAACCATCAATGGAGCTAATTGTGGTTTTTTTCAAGGAAATAGAGGGTTGAGACAGGGGGATCCTTTATCCCCTCTACCTTTTGTTTTAGACATGGACTATTTCACTAGATTAATGAAAAGAATGTGTAAGAAAGATATGTTCACTTTTCATTATCATTGTAAACAGCTTAGATTAACTCATTTAATTTTTGCTGATAACCTTATGCTTTTTAGCAAAGGTGATGTTCAATCTGTTGTATTGCTTATGAGGACTCTTAAAGCCTTTTCTAAGGTTTTTGGTCTAAATGCAAGCCCTGAAAAATCTGCAATATACTATGGTAATGTGGAAGAAGACATTCAGGGGAGAATCTTTCAGATGACAAAGATTAAGAAAGGTGAGTTTCCATTCAGATATTTGGGGGTACCAATTACCTCCAAAAGAATCAGTAGAGCAGATTGTGATGTTCTGATTGATAAAATCTTGAAGAGAGTCATGTGTTGGAGTACAAGGCACTGCAAGAGTTGTACTCATCAATTCTGTCCTTATGAGTTTACATTCATATTGGGCACAGGTATTTATTCTTCCTAAGAGTGTGATCAACAGAATCATCCAACTATGTAGATCTTTCTTATGGGATGGAAAAATTATTCTAAATAAAAGCCCTCCTGTTGCTTGGGATCTGATCTGTAGACCAAAGATGTATGGGGGCTTGGGTGTTCAGGATTGCCTAGTATGGAATGAGTCTGCTGCGGGTAAATATGTATGGCAGGTAGCTCAGAAAGAAGATGTTTTGTGGATAAAATGGGTTCACTGTATATATATTAAGGAAGAGAATTGGTGGAGTCATGAAGCTCCTAGGGCTGCTAGCTGGGTGTGGAAAGTAATCTGTAGGATGAAGGAGAAATTTAAAGCTGCTTACAATGGAAATCAGTGGAGAGATGGTTTTGTGCCTTACTCTTTGAAAGAAGGATATAAATGGTTGAAGGGGAATCATCAGAAAGTGGGGTGGCACCATTGGGTGTGGAATAGCTTTAATCAACCTAAGCATTCATTCATTTCTTGGATGGCCATGCTAGGGAAATTAAAGACGAAGGATAGAATGCATAGGGTTGGATTATGTCCAGATGGCCTGTGTTTACTATGCAGACAAGAAACAGAATCATGCTCACACTTGTTTTTCAGATGCCCAGTCAATAGCATCATATGCCAGGGCATTATGAACTGGATTGGTTTGAAGAAGTACAATCATGAGAATATCTTTACTAGTTGGAAGAGATGGGGAAGAAAGTTTAGACAGAAGAAGAAGCAAAAGGTAAGCTATACTGTTCTGGCTGCCCTTGTGTATCATATCTGGAGGTGCAGGAATCATGCTCTTCGACATGATGCAGTGAAAAGGCCAGATCTTGTTATTAAAGATATTAAGAATGATGTTAGTAGCGAAATTCAATCCTATGTTGATGTTAAATGGTCCAATGAGGACAGAAGCTGGCTGTAGCAGTTTGTTGTTTAAAATCTGATGTAATGTAGTTTTGTAGTGCTGCTAGTGTTTGTTCTAGCTCACTATAGGCTGTATTGTTGGTGTGCCCTGTGTTTTGGGTCTCTTTTTGGTAATATACGCTTATATTTTTACCCAAAAAAAAAGTTATGAAATTCGACTCATTTATTTTGAATTTCATGTTCTTAAATTTTGTATTTCGTGTTCACGAAGCATAAAGTATATTGCTCTAATTAGGGGTACATATGTTCTAAATCTTTATTTTTAATTTTCTAAAAACCAAATGATGATTTACCTCTGCTAGAAAGAACAATACTACAAAAACAATTTGGAAAAATTGATTATAATAATCCAACCTTTCGAGATCGTCTCGCTCAAAATAATCCCACCTTTTGATTATTTTTTAATAATCCGACCTTTTAGCACTATCCATTCATTTTAAACACCGAGACCGATTACCTGGTGAAATATTGAAAAATAATTTTTTATTTCATTTTTCTCCACTCTCCTCTAATCTCTCTCCTTTATTTCTCCATACCTTCCGTGCTACGGTGCTACCCCCCCCCTCCCCCAAACCCCACCCCTGTGCTCTGCAACCACCCCTCCCCAACCTCCACCCCCGTCGGGCCGCAACATCCCCACTCCCGCAGATCAACCCCCTCTCCCATCCCACCCCCATCCCCCGATAACATCACAAGTGGTGAGGCCGTAAAAATGAATTGTGGTGTAGTTTTAATGACATAATTCCCTGCCTCCAAGAAAGACATAGAAACTTGGATGATGATTGTTTAAGGTAAATTTCACACAAGGGTCAATTTGCTTGGAGAGGGGGTTAACAATTAAGTTGCAATACTTGGCAAAATAAATGAGCGAAATGTAGTGCAAAAATAAAGAAATAACACAAGGCAATTTACGTGGAAACCCTCTGAATGGGGAGAAAACCACGAGGGAATCGATATTCCGCTAATCCACTATAATAATATCATGTTGCAGTACAAGTACACTGATTTTGCCTAGTTGGCAAGTTGGACGAGCAACTTGGGTTAAAGAGAAAGAGAGACGACAAATTAAGAATATGGAAGAAAAATAATGGAGAGAGATAGAGAGAAAGTGATTAAGTTGGTGTGATGAGGTGAGATGAGGTGAGATGATTAAGCACTACATAAATGAGCTATTTATAGTGCAATACTATGTTGTCGTTAGTGGATATAACCACTTCCTCACTAGTAAGCTTTCGTTCCTCTTTTTTAGGGATTCCCCCATATCTTTGCTAGGTTGTTGTAACCTCCTTGCCGGTCTTCCTCATGATGTTACTGACTTCCTTCTTCTTAGGAAGGTGAAAACTAACATCCTGCCACATCAGCAATCCATGTCTCCATCTTCAAACCAATAGCTTGCTGCCACCTGTAAACATACGTTGCCACTATATTGCTGCCATGTGGACTGGAATTTTACTCCATAACAATAGCCCTCAATTTCCTGATTTGGTTGAAGCAATAATGACAAATTAGGAAATTGTGCTTCCGAATGTTGCTAAGTTGCATATGACAATCTGAATATGAATATGCCTCAATATTTTGCCATTTGTATGTATTTGCTAGAAGCACTTTGTATATGCTCTTTGTTTGCTAGAAGCATTTGTAAATGCTTCTCGTATGTTGCTTGCTGGAAGCAATTTGTATATATTTGTTTGAATTTTTCTTTCGTTTTGCTTGTCATTTCGCTTCAAATGACAAGTTTCATTTGTATCATGCATGCATGTTGTAGCAAAATAAAATGTCGACCCGTTTTGAAGTTGCTTTTCGTATTCATTTGTTTTGTAATTTGCATAGGCATTTTTCCTTTCTTTTGAAAGGGCATACTAATCGTTGTTTGCACATGTTTTGTGATCGGGCGAAATTGCCATTAGATATTGCTTTGTAATCGGGCGAAATTGCCATTGTTTATTTGGGCGAAATTGCCATTGGATAAGAATCTCGCAAAACAAAGTTAGTTAAAGGATTGACTATTCGCTTACATAAAATAGAAATGAAAGTAAAAGACAAAAATAACATGTTCCTCTTTTTGCCTATGGAAAATGCATGTTTGATTTGCTACTGGAAAATGCCTTATTTGATTCGCCATGAGAAGATGCTTGTTGAGTTTGCCACGGGAAGATGCCTGTTTGATTTTGTCATGCCAAGATGCCTATTGAGTTTGCCACGAGAAGATGCTTGTTTGATTTCGTCATGCCAAGATGTCTATTGAGTTTGCCACGATAAGATGCTTGTTGAGTTGCCATCTTAACGGGATCCGCCTATGAAGTTGTCTGGAAGTTGCCTAAGAAGTTGCGTGGAAAGTTGCCTAGGAAGTTGCGCGGAAAGTTGCCTAGGAAGTTGCTCCCTTTCTTGTGTCAAAATCTTCCTCAAATCGAATTTGCGCAAGAGCTTTGGCTTGGGCATCTTCAAACGTCGGACAAGGGTATTTTGTCAATTCCATGTACAAATCTGATTCTACGAGCAAACCTCTTCGGAAGGCCTCTATAGTTGTAGGAGCATCGCATCTTGGGATATAGACTTTCTCGCGGTTGAACCTGTTGAGGTAGTCTCTTAGCGGTTCGCTATACCTCAAGACAACTCGGTACAAGTCGCTAGTTTGCTTCTCAACGCGTCTGCTACTGGCAAATTGGAGTTTGAACATGTCCACCAAACCTGCAAAACTAGAAATTGCTCCATTAGGTAGATTAACGAACCATTGAAGGGCGGGACCTGATAAAGTCAACCCAAATCCCTTGCACATGCAAGCTTCACGCATCTCACAGGGTATTGGAATAATAATCATCCTTTGTTTATATTGCGCAACATGCTCGCTGGGGGTCTGCCGTTCCATCATATAGCTTCATGGTAGGGACGACAATACGCTTCGGAATTTCAACTAGAGCAATGGCATTTGCAAATGGCGAATCTGCATAACTAATCAGGGCAGCTTTCTCGACGGGCCTCAGGACTCCGGGGATCTTCAATATCATCTCCTCAACGTATTTGAGTCGCTTGTACAACGGATCTGCATGGGCGGATGTACCTGCAAAAGCAGAATTAGATGCAGTTTGCCTATGCAGAATATCTGGGATGTTTGCATGACATTGCTGGTGCCATCCCTCTGATCTTGGCAGGGCTCCAACACGGGCAACTTGACTTTGCGAATTGTCAGATCTAGCATCTTCATTGACTGGAAGGAGCCCTCCGTGTTAAATTGCTTGGCAACGCTGCCAATATCGCTCTAGCGTTGCTTGCGAGAATTGGACGCGTTGGATAACATTTAGGACTGGAGTTCCTCGGTCTCTTTCTTGAGTTGGGCACCTTGTGCAGCAATCTCGTCTCTAAGAGATTGTTCCATCTTGTCAATGGCCCCCATGATTTGGTCCATGGCTTCTTGCCCTAGCACCTCGACGGGAGACTTGGGAGTTGCTGGTGTCCCGGCTTAGCTGTTGATTTCAGCCATAATGCTTGGCAAGTTGCTGAAATTGGCGATTTTGGCAAGATGCTGAGATTGGCGATTTTGGCAAGATGCTGAGATTGACGATTTTGGCAAGTTGCTGAGATTGGCGATTTTGGCAAGATTGCTTTTTTAATAATCAGCCCCACGGTGGGCACCAAATTGTTTAAGGCAAATTTCACACAAGGGTCAATTTGCTTGGAGAGGGGGTTAACAATTAAGTTGCAATACTTGGCAAAACAAATGAGCGAAATGTAGTGCAAAAATAAAGAAATAACACAAGGCAATTTTACGTGGAAACCCTCTTAATGGGGAGAAAACCACGGGGGAATCGATGTTCCGCCAATCCACTATAATAATATCAAGTTGCAGTACAAGTACACTGATTTTGCCTAGTTGGCAAGTTAGACGGGCAACTTGGGTTAGAGAGAAAGAGAAACGGCAAATTAAGAATATGGAAGAAAAATAATGGAGAGAGAGAGAGAGAGAGAGAGAGAGAGAAAAAAATTGATTAAATTGGTGTGATGAGGTGAGATGATTAAGCACTACATAAATGAGCTATTTATAGTGCAATACTATGTTGCCGTTGGTGGATATAACCACTTCCCCACTAGTAAGCTTTGGATCCTCTTTTCTAGGAATTCCCCCATATCATTGCTAGGTTGTTGTAACCTCCTTGCTGGTCTTCCCTATGATGTTACTGACTTCCTTCTTCTTAGGAAGGTGGAAACTAACATCCTGCCACATCAGCAATCCATATCTCCATTTTTAAACCAATAGCTTGCTGCCACCTGTAAACATACGCTGCCACTATATTGCTGCCAGTGGACTGGAACTTTACCCCATAACAATGATATTTATGAATTACTAGCTCCGAAAGATGGTTGAAGAATCAAGCAAGTACAATCACTATTTGATGATAATAGCCAAAATAATAAGAGCCATAATAGCAAAAAGGCATCTTAATGTATTAGTTCACCAACAAAACGACCAGAGAACATGTATACATACAATTTCATGCTACTCAAAATTAGAAAGGCAGACACAACTTCTAATTTACAAAATCTTAGTAGTGTTTATCATCTTGTATTCGATCATCACTTACAACGAGTAAGTCTCAACATCAATTGGATTTCAAAAGATATACCTGTTTTTTCTCCTTTTTCCCAGCCTTCCTAGAATATTCATTGATGTACAAAGGATAATCAGTTGAATCCCCAATTCTTCTTTTCAACTTATTTGTACTACTCTTTAATTGGATCACATCTTTGTGCCCTAATTTCATCGGTTTTTCCCACAATTTATTGGGCTCCCGACGAGCGAACATTTTTTAGAGGAGAGAAAGCTCGGGAGCCGCAACAATGAAGATTTGGCAGGGTGAGATCGTGGTCTCGCACGAGGTGGGGAAGGGTTTTGACTTTGTGCGGCTGTATGGTGGTCGTTTGGGCCAAAACGGGAGTGGTTAGCCTTGGTGGTGGTGGTGTTGGCAAAGTGGTACCTTGGTGGTGAGGTGGGTGGTTCATTGTTTTCATTAGGTTAATTAAAATGTAAATTAATTAATTAAACCGTAACGAATTAGAACAAGACACGTGTGCAATTAACTCATTCTATTGGTCATCAACCCTGTTTCAACAGTCACGGTTTAAAATGAGCGAATAGTGTTAAAAAGGTTGGATTATTAAAAAAATCAAAAGATGGGATTATTTTGAGTGAGCTCAAATGTTGGATTATTAGAATCAATTTTTCCAAATAAATTTATATTCTTCTAAAAGTTGATATTATAGGGAAAACAAAAGTGTACAAAGTAATAAATAACAAGAAACAAAATATCAAAAATAATTATGTATTACAAAACCACATGAATACTCATATGTTTCTCACTTGGTATCTTGACACTATTCACAATTAGAGATAATCTTTAAATTCCTTTCAATTTATAAGAAAAAATATAGTCATGTGAAATCTTTGTTGATTCGTCTGAATGATTATTTTACTAATATGTAATAAAAGATATTAAAGATTGAATAAATGCATTGACAAATACGCACAATGAAAATAGGGAAAAAAAAAATACAGAGGGATTACTATAATAATAAGGTGCGTACTGCGGTACATGGATTTGTGGATGTGGGCTTATTAGTTCGTACTATAAGGATAAATTCATGTTTATAAATGATTCACAATCGCTCTCTGCAATTTTAGCAAGGTATCCAAGTATTTAATATAAAACATGTGGTCCAACCAATGAATGGACCGATGTTGACAAACTCCCACCACTATAGCACATAGCCACATAATTTTATTTGCTAAATTGTTGTTTTGGAAAATGAACTACTAACTTTGACCGATTATTTTGATTTTTTTATAAGTAAAGATATAGTCATGTATGGTCTTGTTAGATTCGTCTCGATATGTAGATTCATAATATCAAATTTTTATAATTTTTACTTAAATGAAATAAGAGATCTTAAAGGTTAAAAACATTTTGAAAATCACGCAACAACAATGTAGAAATAAAAAAAGCAAGGGGAATATAATTGCAATAATGTTAATGTGTTTTTTTTTACAGCAATGTTCATGTGTTAATTCATCTTTTATAGAGGGGAAAATATCTATATTCTAAAAAAAAGATATAAATAGAAATTCAAACAACCATAGAAACGAAAAGTGAGAATTTAAACACAAATCTAATATAACATCCTTGTTTAGTATTTCCAAATAAAATATAATAAGATCCTACAATTATCTATACTAATATATCAAAAGGTGTTTCAAAGAAAGTGTATGTGTCACATAGCATTCTTCTATGATGTTCTAATGCAAATGCTCTATTTTCATGTTAAACCCTTCAATTTTAAAAATAATATTGTGCGATTCACAGTATGAATACGCGACCTTTGAACCGAAAAAGAAGAGGTTAACTATGAATCCAACATAATACAATGTTTAATATTTCATAATAAAATATAATAAGGTTGGTACGGCTGTCGCGTGCCAACCAAAAATAACCTAAATATAACCTTCTAGCAATATAGTCGGGTAAGTCAGAGTCGATCCCACAGATAATTGGATTTATTTTATTATTTCTTGTGTTAGTTTGAAACCCCTAATTTTTTTTTATAGAAAATCAATTAACTAAATAAACTACTAACTAAAAAATATCTACTAAATAACTAAACTAAAAAAGAGATAACCAAAGATAATAAAATAGGCGTTGAAAAATTAATTGATCATCGAATTAATAAAACATCAATAGAAATTAGACAAGTTATGCATACACCTTAACGTTTACCCTAAACACAAACAAGTATTCTAAACTTCATGATAGAGAATATATTTTAAGATAATATTTTCTCATCGGTTTAGGATATATTTATATAGTATTATCATTATAAATTTTTAAGGCATTGACGACACATCCTCTCCTTACTCATATAATCCTACGTCATGCTCAGCCAGCGCACCAAAAGTTGTCATTCCCATACCCAATTCCCCACAAATATCGTCCCCCCTAAATGGGACCTACACACCTACCCCCCTCGGCCCATACCATCCTATGCGCCAGGACAGCAACGCTGTCCAACTTTAACAACCTATTCCCTTTGATTTGGGCCATACACCATCACAATCAGCCCAAACAAGATATACTCCCACCCCCCACGTGGGCGTGGCATTCCTTAACTAGATGTAAAAAATGTGTTTCTTCATGGTGATTTGAAAGAAACGGTTTATATGCATCAACCTCCGGGGTTTGTTGATCGTAGGGCTCATCATCATGTCTGCAGACTCGGAATAGCATTATATGGTTTAAAACAAGATCCTCGAGCCTGGTATCAGCAATTTGCTACTTTTTATTTATTTATTATACATGAGCTTTGTTATCACTAAGAGTGACTCTTCTTTGTTCACTTACAGTCAAGGTCTTGACAGAGCATATTTGTTGCTCTATGTTGATGAATTCATCTTAGCCACTTCTTTAGATGGCTTACGCGAGCGTATGATTACTCTGTTGAAGACTGAGTTTCCCATGCCTGATTTAGGACCCTTGAGTTATTTTCAAGGTATTGTTGTTTCTGGAACTCCCTTTTACATGCTTCTTTCTTAGCAGATTTATGCACAGGAAATCTTAGAACGTGCGGTATAAGCAATTGTAAATCTGCGGCTACTCCTGTGGGCACTAAGTCTAAACTTAGTGCCGGTTTCTCGGGTCCTAAGTTTCGGGATCCTACTAAGTACCGCATTTTTTGCCGATGCTCTTCGCACCTCACTTTCACTCGTCGTGATATTGCTTATGCGGTACAACAAGTATGCCTTTTTATGAATGACCCCTTGGAGTCTCATTATGATGCTTTAAAGCGCATTATGCGTTATATTCAGTGGTACCAATCATGGGTTACATTTATATCCTTCCACTTCTACGCGTTTGATTACTTATACTGATGCTGATTGGGGAGGGTGTCCTGACACTCGCCGTTCCACATTTGGTTACTATTGTTTCCTTAGAGACAACCTTAGTTTTTGGTTTTCTAAGCGTCACACTGCTCTTTCTTGTTCAAGCACAGAAGCAGAATATCGAGGTGTCGCTAATGTAGTTGCCGAGTCCTACTGGCTTCGTAACCTCTTTCTTGAGTTACATTGCCCTCTTCGTCATGCCACTCTTGTATATTGTGATATTTCAATGCTATCTATATGTACAATTACCCCCTACAACATCAAAGCACCAACCATGTTGAGATGGATATTCATTTTGTTCACGAAAAGGTTGCGTTGAATCGTGTACGGGTTCTTCATGTTCTTTCTCGATAGCAGTTTGCGGACATATTCACAAAAGGCCTACCTCGGCTTGCCTATTTACGAATTTCGATCCGGTCGTAACGAACGTCCTCCTCCCGCTATGATCGCAAGGTGTGATAGAGTATATTTAGGATAATATTTTTCTCATCGATTTATGATATATTTGTATAGTATTATCATTATATAGTTAAGATTCATAACATGTTTAGTATTATTTTGTAAACGCTTATATATATTGATCAATGGAATTGCTCCAAGATTACGGAGTCTACATTATCTAACACTTTCCTTAATTACATATGAACCAAACAAGCTCTTGCAATATTGTCTAACTAACTAATATTCTAGAACAAGCTCTTTAGACTAAATTAGTTAGTAGCCCGAATGACTAGGAAGAAGTTAACTTAAGCAATAATTACACAAGCTCGAATTATGCAACTTAAAGGATTAAATAACCATAGGTATTACGACAAGTTTTAGTCGTTAATCAAACACCTAGTTGCTACTAGAGAATTTTACTAGGACAATTGTGTATCACCAGCCAAAATCATAGAAAGTGAACTAACAAATTACACTAAAGATGGTCGTCTAAAATATAATTTGACAATTTAACATAATAAAAATAAGTTTATCAATCCAAGCAAAGCATAAACATAATCATCCAACAAGAAAGATCATAATCTTTTCATTCTCACAATTCGATAATCCAATACTAAATATATCTCTCTACACTGAAAAGATTTAGCCTAACATATTAAAAACAAAAAGAATACTAATAAGAACCAACTTATTCATTATTGAAAAATACACAATCTAAAAACTATATTAATAATCCAAATCCAATTGCTAATTATATGGAGATGAAAGAAAACTAGTATAAAAACATCCAAACGAAAATACCAAAAGTTGTCGAAGGAAGCAAGTATTGTCCTCTGTTCGCTGTACACTGGTGTCTGAGTGCCGCTGCTACGCTCTTCTCCTCCTTACAACATGCTATACTATTCTCTATATATCAATTCCACCTCGTACTGCTCTCCCCTTTATCAAAATAAAAAATCCCCTCATAAGATATCCCTCGCTTTCCCTAATTGAAACTTTTCCTAATGTCAACAAACTTTTCAATTTCCTTTTCAAAAATCCTTCCGCCATAGTATTCCTTTCTTTCTATTTTTCATATCTTTTGTGTTTCATTTGTTCTTTTCCTTTTCTTTCGCTCTTCTTGGGCTGCTAGCTTTTATTATTGCAATGGACCCGTGTTGCTTCAATGAACTTACAAATACAAATTAAGCCCAAAGTAGAGAAAGAGAGAGAGAGAGAGAGAGAATGGGTTGGCTAACCCATTTGCAAATTTGTTGCTCAAATCGTCTTCTGGCTGACAAATAAATAAAAATAAGTAGTAACTCGTGTCTCGAAAGTAAAATAACTTAAAACACCCTTTAGAATATAGAACTCGATATAGAATCAAGACTACAAATAAAAATATACACTTTTTACGACCCTATCAAAGGTCTTATAACCATATCTCATTATTAAACTTACACAAGTGGTAAGATCTGTAACCAATGTTATCAGGATCGGGATCCTACTTTGGATCGTAGGGGTTGGTAGGATCGAATCGGTGGGATCAGATCTGAGGATCATTAGATCTACAGTTCAGTAAAATAGAGATAATTATGCTATAATATGGTGAGAACCTCATGTTAAAAATTTACACATATTAATAATGACTTATTTCATTAGCAAATTGTGATAGTTTTTCAATACTATAAGATTGAAGTAACATCCAACCAAAATCTAATAGGAGTAATATAATATGTGAAATTACTTTATGATTTTTTTACAATAGGATCGGATCGTAGAGTCGTAGGATCGTATTAAGATCCTACCATGTGATTTTTTGTGGTTGGGTAGGATCGAAAGATCCTACAAAATTAAGATCCTACGTAGGATCGGGATCGATGAGCTCCTTCCGGGTCGTAGAATCGTAGGATCGTAAAATTCGGATCGGGATTTTAACAACAATGTCTATAACACTTTTACGTTAATAACAAGAGATCGTTATCTTAGCCTAATTTCTTGTAGAAAGTGCGGTTGTTGCTTTCATTCGAACTTTTAAGGTCCATTATATTTCCAACATATCATGCAAGTATTATCTTGTCAAGTTGTCATGACGTCAATTTTTTCCTCATTAGAAAAAAATTACAAAACGGAATAACCTAGGAAATCGCCCGAGACACTCACTAGTATCTCATCAAAATAAAGACTTCCAAACAGTTATATGTGTAGCACTTTATTGTTAATAATAAGACTATTATAGATATATTCTCTTACCCCAATTCTTTGTAAAAACTTAAACTATTGCTTTCATCCCGAAACTCTTAAGGATTTATTTTTATATGTCATGCAATTACATATCATGTCATTATGTGAATTTTTCCTCATTCGACAAAAGAAATATGAAAAAGTAAAAACATGGGGCGTTGCGGGACACTCACTAGTTATTAATCACAAGTAATTTTGATGTAAGTTAAACAAAAGGTCATTTAAGCAATCCCATTCAATAAAGGTCATGGACCATTTATCTAATTACTCGCTCTGTTTTTTTATCATTCTCACTTTCCTGTGCGCGTCTCGCAATACACGTCTTTGAACTTAAATATCTTTCATTATATATTAATAAAAATTATAATGATTGAATATTAATAAAATACTAATTGTGATGAATCAAACAAGACCCCACATGACTATATTTTTTCTTATAAATTAGAAAAATTGAGAAGATTCTCTCCAAGCATGAATAGTATCAAGATTCCAAGTGGGAAAGATAAAAAAACAGAGGGAGTACTTAGATTGAATGTCAACCATAACATCCTCCCATATATTGTCAAGAAACACTATTTTAGAAACTAAATCGACATGTATCATATTCTGTAACACTAATTCTTCAAAAGAAATTATACGGCTTCAACTTAATGTTAGACCAAATAATTTTGCGCTACAATTGATTAGTCAAGTGTAGCAAAAAATCT
Organism: Beta lomatogona; assembly: GCA_947646795.1. Classification (NCBI taxonomy): domain Eukaryota; kingdom Viridiplantae; phylum Streptophyta; class Magnoliopsida; order Caryophyllales; family Amaranthaceae; genus Beta; species Beta lomatogona. The sequence continues at coordinate 143,835 of CANSNZ010001445.1, forward strand.
CACCGCATTTATTAGTTACATGCTTTAACTAATTAGTTAAGCCAAAAATCATAATTATTCTTTGACTATAATTTTTAGCCCAGAATTCATAATTATCAACTAGATTACTGTAGCAACCCTTTAGGTTACCAACTGTAACAACCCTGAATTTTCGATACTTAAAAACATCTCATAAGAAATAAACTCGGAAGGTTCAAAGGTGCTATGTGCGATAATTAATAATAATAACCGCAAGGCTAATAGTTGTCACTGGAAATAATAAACAATAAGTTTTTTGTAATTATTATAGAACAATTAAATAGAATTTAAATAATTATTACAGACCAAACATAAATTCTAAAGTCAAATAAATAACAGTAGAAATCTTATTAAAGTTTATTAAGACAATAGAAATCCATATTTGTCTTTAACCCAACCGGAAGCTAACTATCTTCAAGTCCGTGCACATTAAACATTGTAATTTCAGCCAATTGCTGAGCAAGATTTAATATTGTAATAAAACAAAACTATCCAATGTGCATGCAAGATATATATGAATATCTTGGAAATTCATTTAAAAGTTGTATAGGTCATATATAATAAAAATTACTTTCCATCGGTCTCAAATTCAATATTTCTTTCTTTTGGAACAATACTACAAAACAATCAAATATAACTCTTTTGTAATCTGTGAGTAGGAAGCATTAAAAGTCCAATGAGCTAGCTAGGCCCACTAGATAAGGTAAAACCGAGTCTCTAGAATGCATATCCTTAACCGATAACGTACCAAGAAGGAACACAATTGCAAGAGTATTGATCAATATACTCCCAAGTCCCAACTACTAAATAAATTGTTGAGACATTATTGACTCAACATACTTCCATACTCGAGGAATTCCGCTTACCGGTAACCCCACATTTTAATCAAAACTGGTAACAATGAGGAACTTCCATCTTTCCAATGTAAATCTCATAACCGATCTCATAAATTCTTTCAATATAAATGTTGAACATATAAAAACATCGTTAAATGATCTCATTCTCAACATAAGTTCCAAAAACAATGTGAATCAATTTCTGAAATCATATGTGCAAGCTTAGTAAGAAATCTTACCCTATTAGCAATCATAGTCAATGAATCTCAAGTCAAAAAGGTTCTGTTACGAACCCGTAATCTACCATATAATCATATAGAATAAGTCACTTGACTATGCTTCACATAATTCACGGATTCTCCTAAATGGCATTACCTAGTTAATGAGCTTTAACAGATCACAAAAATATCTCAATTTAACTTAATCCAAGAGATCACAAAAGTCAATAGGTTAAAAGTCAATGATACTAAATTGTGCAAACTAGCTAAACTTGGATGCACAATTAATAAGGGAGGTGGCCGTGACTCGTGTGCATGGATATATGATGATCACATGACTTGGTATTTATATTAAAATCTTACCCATACTTTAACGTTGTTCTTCACTACAACTATATATCCAACTCTCTTTCATTACGCCAACACAACACATCACAACAACAAGAAGGATACCTTGCGATTGTGGTTCAATTTAGGAGGGGGCAGGTATTTCAATTAATTACTAGTAAGCATTTTAATTTAACCCAGTGTATGACTTTATACAAGGACGGGGCAAACGTAATGGGGTCCTGTACACTTTCTTAAATTGGGTCTTATTAAGAGTATAACCCACATGTGAGTTAGGAATAGTTGTCCCCATTGAAGAATTAGAGAGAGAATGACTAACATATAGATTGATGGGTTATTCCACCTATCACCAATTGGTTTTAGGATGGAACCTTGTCAACCATGTATGTGGTCAAACTCTCCTCCGGTGTGGGCTTGTGTTAGCCCCAATGAAGTTTATCATGGTATCGAGCCCGTGTTGGGTTAGGATTGGTCTAGGCCACGATTATGGACAACCGACATGTGAGGGGACTGTTTAGAGTTTATATATTTGAGATCACGTAGACCTCGAATATTAATTAGATCAATTTTGTTCAAGGAAAAGATAAACATGATGGGTTCAAAAAGAAGGGCGTTCTCATTTTGTTGACATATTTGGTGAGTTCAAAATGAATGGTGTTCTTAGGGTTCGAAAAGAATGGTGTACATGTTTTGTTAAAATATTTGGTGAGTTCGAAAAGAATGGCGATCTCATCACATAGAAGAAAAACCATTGGCCCGGTTCGAAAATAATTTCGTTCCCATTAAGTTGAGATATTTGACGAGTTTGCAAACAATTGTGTTTTCATTAGGAGAGAAGGGAAAAAATGCAGGTTCGAAAAAGAATAGTGTTCCCGCTTTGTTGAAATATTTGGTGAGTTCGAAAAGAATGACGTTCTAATAAAAAAAAAGAAGAAGGAAATTACGGGTTCGAGAAGAATGGTGTTCCCTGTTTTGTTGAAATATTTGGTGAGTTAAAAAAGAATGGCATTCTCATCAAAAAGAAAAATAAAAGGTTGCAGTCCGAAAAGAATGGTGTCCCTTGTTTGAATGGCGATTGATGCATTCGAAAAGATTAACGTTTTCATCATCAAGAAAAAGAGAAAAAATATTAACGTCGACATCACCGATTTTGTGCATCTCGACTCCAAGTGAAGACAAAGAAGTTCCAGTTTATTCGAATCTGTTGCTAAAATAGAAGTTATTTTTTTAACTTTTTCCAACCGTATCGTTCGTAAAATTGTCATTACGATTCGGGAGGGTGTTGAGGATAAAGTAGTTATCTAGTTGGTAAAATATCGTATATAATACGGTTATTTCACCATATACCCCGACAAAAATGTTTTTGCACCGTATACTCTTTCAAGTTTCCAAATTCACCATATACCCTCCACTTTTCAAAAAATACATCAACTCCCTTAATGACTAACTACGTTAACGTCCGTTAGTCTCGTAACTCCCTAATTCCCCCTTAACCCTAATTAACTAACCTAAACCCTAATTGTAACACCCCACATTTCTCCACTTTAAAAACTTATGCTTTCGTAAAATACTTGGAGAAACTTAGGGATTACACGCCACGTATAAATACACTTTGGCAATACTATAACTTGATACACAAAAATATGCATCGGAAACTTCTAACTTTATTTATAAAAATAATATTATTATCCAAAAACCACAATACTAATATGAAAAGTCAAAAGACTACTAAAATAGTGATCTAGTTCTAGTGATCTCAAAAGGTTCCTCCCATGCATCATGAATCATCAATGGACCCGAAAACTACTCCCGTAAGGAAAGTAGAGCAAAGCCAAAACAAATAGGAAATAGGAGTCAGTTAAATACTTGAGTACAATTACATGCAAGACTTGTAAACTTTGTAAATATATACTTCACATACTTTCATAAACATGCTTTATTTCGCAATCTAGTAATAAAAGATAAGATTAAACCATTCTTAAATCCACGTTACCCGAAAGTATATATCTCCTTTAATAATTCCATTAAAAGTGGAAAACAATAATATAAGAAGTTAACTTAAACCCCTTTCCTTGATCCGCGGATCCTAAGTGTGCACACCCCCCAAGCTAGTATCCCTTTATGAATACAAAGACATTGGAGTAACCTTGATGCCAACTAGTGGACTTGGAAGAACCCTTCTTGAACAAAGCCAAGGGGTAATTGTAATAAGAATAACATCGGGGTAAACCTTTCCTTTAGTTCAAATAAAGAATTATGATAAACAAGCTTAATTATTGGGAAAAAAAGGATAATTTAAACTTTTAAAACTAAAACTCATGCTAACATTTTGGAGTTTACTCAAAGCCACTGATTTGAAAAAGTGAATTCATTCATATATTAGGAGTTGGGTGGCTATACACGCAAACTGATTTTTATTTTTCTAAAACAAGTAAAACAATCTTTAGTTAATTTAGCATAGAAGTCTACGAGTTAACAAAGCAAGAGAAACACAAACTTTTATCTAGCTTAAATGATAAGAAGGTTTGATTAAACCAATTGCATATATCAATTCATATAATTTGTACTAAAACACACAGAACTAGTTTATACATAACAATTAAAGATCAAGCCACGTAAATGTACCTTGATAATTCACGAAACAAGAAAACCAACTAGTAAGGGAATGCTCACGAACGAAATCCTCCTATCAATTATAAACTAGTTCTAATCAAAACGATGAACAATATATGAACTCTAAAAGAAAATTATGCTAAACTAACTAATTGTAAACATGATTCATGCTCAAACAATAAAAACATGTTTTTATAAAACTCAAAAAAAAAAAAACTAGGAATTAAAACAACTTGAAAAAGAGTACTTACAAGACCTCCCGCTAAAACTCCTCGGTGAAAAACTAAAACTACTCAAAGAGAGCACTCACTTTAGAGAAAACTTTATAAAGAACTCTCAAGATTTTTGGTGAAGAGAAAGTAAAGGATTAGAGGAGTATTTATAGTGTAAACTAGGGTAGAAAAGAGGTAAAAACTTTCCTAAATCATTAAAATTAGGGCAAAAGAATTTTAAACTTTTATAACACAATACAAAGCTGCCGTGCAGCTAGCTATAGAATGCAGCATAATATATTTTTTTCTTTATTAAAACTTTTTCCTAAAATCAATTTTGCTTGATTTTAAAGAGATTGTTATATCTTCCCCAGATCAATTAAAATCCCATACTTTCTAACTCAATATAAATCTCATAAAAACCCGATTTTATAAGACTTAACAAAAAAATTTTAAATATTTAAAGTTTTAGGTTTTATTTTAAAAGAAACCAATTTTTTTTCAAAACAACACTTATAAAAAAAATCCGAAAATCACATACTAAAATGTATAATCTCATTTTATTACCCAAAAATGAATTTTGGATTTTATAAAATTATTCATCAAATATTTGTTTAATTAACTAATTAAATAAATAAGATAATGACAAGAGCAACTATTGTTAAAAATTACTAAAATAACCTATAAAAATTCAAACCGTATTTCCCCAAATGATTCCTCCAATGTGATTTTAAAATAGTTTAAAATGAGTTTTGAGAGATAAAATATAGAATTGTTTTAAATAATCTCAATAAATGCCTAAAAATACGGGGTATTACACTAACCCCCTTCAACCTAATTAACCCCAAACCCTACCCTAATCCCCCTTAAACCCTAATCAACCCTAAACCCCAACCACCCCTCCCCCACCCCGCCCCCACCTACCCTTTCCCCTACCACGCCGCAGCCCCCTCCGGCAGCCCCACTCCCGCATACCCCCTCCTCGGCAGCCCCCCACCCCTCGCAGCCCCTCCCTCGCATCCCCCTCCGCAGCCTCTCCCCTCCTCCCCCTTCCCCTCTCTCGCACCAACCTCCCCTTCCCCGCAGCTTTCCGTCGCACCCGTCCCTCCTTCCCCTTCCCCTTCTCTTAGATCCTAGCAATGATGAATGAAAAACACTCGGCCCAGTAGTGATTTAATGTCAGGCGATTTCGACGCAACCCATTTTTCTCTTAGATCCTAGCACGTTGACGACTTTAATGTCGGCGACCTTGCATCTTTCGATTTTTTTTGTTCGTTCAAGGGTGCGTTTTAGCAGGGAAGGGGTTGGTGGGATAGACATTCCTGGGGGAAGGGGGCTGCATGGCCTCGGGGTGGTGGGGAGGGGAGGGGGTTACGTGGGGGTAGGAAGGGGGTTCGAGGGTGGTGGGGAGGAAGGGGGTTGCGTGGAGGGGGAAGGGGTGCGTGGGGAGGGGGAGGGGCGGGGGGGGAGGGGCGGGGGATGGGGGTGCCAGGAGGAGGGAGAGGGGGTGGTGGTGAGTCGGCGGCGGTGAGGGTGGGGCGGTGATAGGGTAAGGGGGCGGGGATGGGTGGTTAGGGTTAGGGCCCAAGTTAGTGTATTAGATTAGGGTTATGATTAGGGTTTGATTTAGGTTAGTTAATTAGGGTTAGGGTGGATTAGGGCCTAATGACTAATGGAAGTCTAACACCTTCAGTCAAAAGGGTAAGTGGATGTATTTTTTGAAAAGTGGACGTTATATGGTGAATTTGGAAAGTTGAAAGGGTATATGGTGCAAAAAAAAATTGTCGGGGGTATATGGTAAAAAAAACCGTATATTATATTATTATGATATCATTACAATAATATAAGTCTAGTATTAGGAGATATGATTAAGGTTAATGAGATAGAATTAAGAGATGTAATTATATATCGTACAAGTAGGAGTCTAGTTGGACATATTTTAGGAGTTAGTGCTTAGTAAGGTTTCCTTGCCTTATGCTATAAATACGTGTTTGATAAACGAGAAAAGGGGTGACTAATATTGAGATTGGTATTGGTTACCGGAGAGAAACTTATCATGGTATCAAAGCGGACGATCCCGACCCATTATGAAATGCAAGATGGAAGGTGTTAAAAATCTGTTTGGGGCGAGAAAGCTCAACAAAATTGCGATGGCCCCAAGAAGGCGACTAGTTGACCTCATGTTGGAAGTCTTGGGAGGGCCCAACGAGGATGTTGTAACCCATCCTGATTGCAAGATTAAAGGTGGGCTCACATGTGAGGGGGAGTGTTAAGAGTATAACCACATGTGAGTTAGGAATAATTGTCCCACATTGAAGAATTAGAGAGAATTGACTAACATATAGATCGATGGATTACTCCACCTATCACTAATTGGTTTTAGGATTAAACCCTACTAATCTTGTATGGAGTCCAACTCTTCTCCGCAGTGTGCTTGAGTTAGGCCCAATGAAGTTTATCAGACCCTTCATTTATTTGTAGTTCAAAAACGATACTAAGGTTCTCAATTCGAAAAAAAATTACTTTGATATTGGAATAATATCTTATTACATCACCGATCTCTTTAACTTTGTCCTGGAAAATTTGTTCAATTCAAGTTTAATTTAAGAGTAAATACTATTGACAAATTACAATTTTTAAATATGGGAGGAGAAATGAAATTAATGAGAGAGATCTAGGAAGAGAGAGGTCTAGGAGGAGAAAGATTTGGGAGAATCGAGTAACCATTAATGGTGAATATGAAGAATTGAAGATGCGGTGAATGGACGGTGATACATCACCTCATTAAAGTGCTAAACCAACAAAAAGGAATAAAAACTAAAACAACAAAATGAATACCTAATACATGTGGCATTTATGACAGTTAAATGGGTTTTTCAAAGTTCAAATAACAAAAACTTTTAATAAATTTTGTTGTTACCTGACTTGAACTCATGTTCTACTTGATCCATTCCTTACAACTTTACCACTAATCCAAATGTCTGCTTTTTGTCTTTTCTTCAAACAATTGATATAAGTATATTTCATGGACCCCGTATTTAAGGGAACCAGTTTCGCCGCCCTAATTGCATGGGCCAAAAACAACTTTACTTTATAAAAAAGCAAGAGCTAAGTTAATGAAATCTAGCTCATCCAATTAGTGCCAAAATATCCGCAAATCACCCGACTCCACATAAAAATACTTGACTCTACTATAAAACATAACTCTCATGCTAATTTTTGACAAATTTCATTGACCAAACAACTACATTATTATACTAATAATTCGAACTACTAGCCAACTAACAAACAATCCACATAACAAGAATTTTAGACTAAATTGTAAACTAATGATTATGCATATTAAACCCAGAAATACGCTAACTAAATCAGTAGGGAATGTTTAGTTGCACTCAAGAACTGGTGGGGAATTTAGACAAGAGCCTTGTCAGTCCAGGAGCTAGTCAGATGGACAAATAATAGCAGACATTCGAAATTCAGGAAGCAAGTAATATTTGTTGGTATTGCTGTTGTGGTCTATTTTGTATAGCAAGGGAGAAATAGCTGTTATTGGTTGCAATGTATTCATAATCTATCCTATATTGTAAAACAGGTTAGAGCTATTGTAAGGGTTAGAATTGGCATTGTTTTGCCTAAGAAAATCAGCAGGAAGGATTATGATTGGTTCTTGAATTTGTAATGTCCTGATAGCACCCATATGGTGTGTACCTCCTTTGATTACTATGGTCCAACCTAGTTGGTTTGTAACTTCTTAGGTTGGTTTAGGATGTAATTGGTGTTTAAGCAATCAAATATTATTACTTACCAAACACAAGAACATTAAACATGAACCAATTATACAAATTTCACATTATAGAAATTTTCCCCAATTAGATTTTTGTTAAGAACTTCAACTTAACGAAACCCCAAATTTAGGAAAATCGGCCAAATACGAAATTAAAACTTAGGACTATAACTTATTTGCGTGTTTAACTTCCACAATATATATATATCTAAAACTCAAGGCAAAATATCTCATGTTGCCACATGTACTTAATTCCCCTCCTCCACACAATCAAATAAGACATATTGAATAATAAAATGTGTGTTTTGGAGACTCAAACCCATAACCTCTCATTTGAAATACAAATGCACTAACCAACTACTCTACAATCTCATGTTTGTCCTTGTGGGAAAAGTAATTATTTAGCAAAGACAAGATAATAATTCTTTCTTTTTAAACAATTAAATATAAATGTAATTTATTCATACTCATTAAGCTAATGCGAATAATAGCTTGTCTCACTTTTCGACACTCTTATATTTCAAAAAAACTCTTTAAATTTTTAAAACCTCCTTAATTAACATTCTACACCATTTAATTTCACCGGTTATATTCTTACACATTAACCTAAATTTCAAAAACAATATTGTATTATACACTCTCTTGAAACCGATGCGATGGTTATATTGATTCATATTATATTATATAGAAAATTTAAAAAGGAACTAATAGATCTTTTCACAAGCATAATCCAATGCCTATTAACTCCTTTTTTCCACTTTTTCCAGTATTTGGTTTAAGAGTTCAAATTTACATTGGTAAAAGATATGAGGCATCGCTCGAAACAACAACTAGTTTGTTCTTTAAAACTCAAACTCCTATCAGTATCTGGCAATCTCAAAAATAAAAATAAAAGTAGCAGGAATGGGGTAAACATGCTAACCGGATATACCATGACCACACTATGTCATAAAAATTGTCATTGGTAAGTTTCAGAAACATGAGGGTGCTCAAAACATACTAGCACCCTATAACCTAAATGGGTGTGCCAAATCCGTTCCGGGTGACCCGTTTCCTCTTGACGTATCTAAAGCTGGTAAAGCTCTTCGTGTGCAGCAGCTCTCTCTTATTGGCAAATGGCAATGGCTTCCCCTCTTGGAATCTTACCTTCTGTCTCTCCTACTCCCTCCAACAAACAGCTTGGTTCTTTCTGTCTCCAATCCCTCCTTCTTCGCCCTTCTTTTGGTGACTGGTTTGGTACTTTGGTCCCCACTCTTTATCCTATTTATTTTTATGATTTGTGGGAAATTTGGGGGAACTTTTTAGGTTTAATTTTGGGGAAATTTTGGGATGTGGCATGTGAGAAATCTCATTGAAGAGAGATAAGGGGTGTAAATGATGCGAGGAGTCGAGTTGGAGTTTGAGTTTAGTTCGATTCGACTAGTTAACATTTCGAGTCGGAGTTTGACCGCGCTTCTTGACCGAGCTTTGACCAGGAGTCGAGAGCTTTGGCCGAGTCGAGTTTTAGTGAGTAGATTTCGAGTAGCTTGCAAGTGTCTCAAATGTTAAAAGAATGTTGAATTTAGGTATTTTGCTATTGATAATTAGGTTTTCGAGCCTCACGAGTTTTCGAGTCGAGTATCGAGTGCTCACCTCATTCGCCTTAACATCTCGAGTCGAGCTCACTCGAGTCGAGTTTTGAACGAGTAGCTCATGAGTTGTCTCGTCTCATTTATACCCCCTAAGAGAGATAGTCAAAGAGCCTTAGCCCGTTTTTAATTTTGGAGAAATCTCATTGAAAATGGACTTTGATCTAACACAACACGTTTTTATCCGTCCTCTTTATTTCCAACACAACTTGTTTTTAATTTACCCGACTCTTCTCCTAAAGGGGGTTTGATGACTCGATCGGGGCTCAAAACGGGCCCCCGACCCGTCAAACACCTCTAGTCATTACTAACATCTTTACTTCCATCGCGGGATTACTTCCAATGTGGGTTACTGACATGTTTTCTTCCATTATGGGTCACGATGGTTCAAAGTGTGATGTGCTCTATGTTGTCAGAATTTACGAATACTTGTTGCTTGTATAAACTATAAACAATTTTTAAAGTGTGGTCATCTCCTATTAGGATGCACTTTTTTAAATCGGAACTAGTATTTTGGTCCGGGCGATGCCCCGGAGTCGTTTATAATTATCAAATATGTTATTATTCATAAATTGATTTTATTTGCTTTTCGTAATAGTGCAAAATTTTGGGAAATGGACGTTATGGCATGATAAGTTGTTTTTAAAAAAAAAATTCCAAGGAATTGGGGATAAAAATAACAATTTCAATGGAATTGAGGTAAGAGAGTGTTATTACTTAATAAAAGTGTTAGACATTATTATATTTTACTTTGAAATATTAAGCATTGAAATTGTAGTGGATTAGTGGTTAAACTCTCACATTTCATTTCAAAGGTCATTGGGTTATCCACTAAAGCTACCGTAGATAATCTATAGTAACTTTGTACTTTAGATAGTTTTCCAAATAATCTTATTTCACCAGAAGGAATCTCTCCAAGGTTACTATAGATAATATTCTAGTGTGTTTTCAAAGTTTAGAGTTACCTTAGAGAATGCTCATTAAGTTAAGGTTATTCGGAAAAATGTCTAGTACAAGGTTACCCTATATAAATCCCCAAGAGATTAAGACGATCGGATCAAAAGGTATATTTCACTCACTAAAACACTATAATCATTAAGTCTCATATAACTGGCATGCTCACTTATTCTAACTCTAAAAATCCCAAACTCTAACCCTAAAACACTCAACCTCGCCCGCCCACCACAAGCTCGCTAGTGGCCGACCTCGAGCGATGCGCCACTCACCGGTTGTCGGCGAGCCTCCAAGCTTCCGTTTCGTTCACCTGTCATCTTCGGTTCCCCGTCCCCGTTCGGCGTCATCACCCTCCCTCCCCCGTGTCTCCCTCCTTCGGGCCTTCTCCTTCGTTTATGTTTTTCATCATTCGCGTGACCTCGGTTAGGTTCCCCGTCCCCAACTCGCGTCGGTCTTGCGTCGTCACCTCCCTCCCCTATGACTCCCCTCCTTTGCGTCCATCTTCTCCGTCCTTGTATCTTCATCAAACGCGTGCCCAACAGTCCCTCCCTGACATTTTTAGTTTGCCATATTATCTAGGTTAGTTCCCCTCCCCGTTCCCCCGAGTTCGGTGTTTCAAGGTTTAGGTTTTAGGTTTCCCTTCCCCACTCCCCGGTTCGAATCGAAGAAGTTAGTTTCTAGGCTCCTCTTTCCCCTTCTCCTGTTTCTAGTCTTGAGGTTTAGAGTTTAGTGTCCCCCTCCCCATTCCCCCGCTAGTGTTAGTTATTGTGCCGTTTGGCTGGCTCGCAAGGGAAACAATAGGGTGGTACATGAAGGTTTATACAATTTTTCAAGTTTGGGTGGTGTTGTTAACGGCTTGTCTTTATGTTTCGAGTGGTTCCTTGTTTCGTTTGTCTCGTTTATGCTCTTTGTTTAGCTTTAGTTTAGGTTTTGGTCGATTCAGTTATGCAAATGTAGGGGTTCAAGTATTGGGTAAGATGAGAGGAGGTTGTCACTTTATGCCTGTTATGGTTCGATCTTCTAGGTTAGAGATTGCAAGGTTGGATCTTCGGATCCACAGTTTGGGTGAATTATTTCACTATACTTCGCCCCGAGTTCATGTGATGACTTTTGGAGTCATCACGGTTCAAAACCGCATATTGTGGGAGGCTTCCAATTTAATTTGGGGCAAATTTCGACCTCCACGCATTTTAAGTTTCGGTCTCGTGAGACAAAACTCCTGGTTACCCTTGCAGAAGGGTCGAATTCACCAAAGAACGTGACTTCTTTGCTACTTCAATCAAGTAGAATCCCAAGAAGCTTAATCCGCTCAAGGACCTTGGGATTTATTGTCTAGCGGACAATGGCGTCTACTAGATAAGATGTGGCAATCCATTTATAAAGATCATCTCGCTTTTGTCTCTCAACAAGTTCCCTCTCATTTCAAGTCTTCTACAACAAGACATTCAACCCGACACTACTTACCATCGCTCGCGACAAGTTTAAGTAGGATTTGGACATGTAATATTTTGTCTTTGTTTCATAGAAGATGTAAGAGCAAATGAAGCTCCTTTAGTTTTGTTTGCTTTGTTTTACGTTTGGTTGTATTAGCATTAGGCTTTACTTCCTTTTTAATTAATGCAGGTTTTACCGTTGTCAAAAAAAAATACTATCATCACCAACATAATATCAAGATACCAAACTTTATACTTTAAATGAAATGGAGATGTTATTATTTGCATTTGACTGTAGTTTCCAAAGAGATAATGTAGAGAAGCTTCTTATTTCAAGGTTCTTCTGTAGCAGCAATGCCAATCCTATGATATAATCCCTATGCTACTTAGCTCTGAACCTGTAGTTGTTTTAGTTTAATATATTGCTCCCTTTAACCAAAAAAAAAAATCAACAAGGCAAGAAAGGTGCTTGGCAGAGGGCAATACGGTTCCCCCTAAGGGAAATCTACAAGGACGAAGGATTTATTAGCATTTCTCATAACTAGTAAGCAATGGTGCTACTATTTCATTTTGATATAGAGAGCGATAAAGAGTAATGATGTTGATTGTAGACTCCTCAAAACTTTAGCAACAAGCTAGACGACATCTACAAGCAATGATGAATGTTGCATTTTATTTGTAACTATGCTACGATTTCATTTTGATATATAGAGAGCGATAAAGGGTAATGATGTTGATTGTAGAATCCCCAAAACATTAGCAACAAGCTAGATGACATCTACAAGCAATGATGAATGTTGCATTTATTAGTAATGGTGCTACAATTTCATTTTGATATATAGAGAGCGACAAAGGATAATAATGTTGATTGTAGACTCCTCAAAACTTTAGCAACAAGCTAGGACGATATCTACAAGCAACTAGGAACGTTGCTTTTGTTTTTTGATATATTGAGTTCCCAAATTGAATGCAGAAAATTTAATTATTTACTAGTGCTTACAGTAAAAATATAATCGCAATGAGATACCAATTAAATCATGCATAGTCAATGATGAACAACTTGACCACGTTAGCAGAACTCTTACTAAAAATTTCCTCGGAAATGGGAAAGAGCAGCCCACAAGTTTTGACCAACATCACATGAGGCATGTATAATCTTTCCATGAAATTTCATTTTACCAGCGAATTTTAAAATCTTAATCCTTACAAATCATACTGATACTCCCATATGTTTGATCGATCCACTGTATTAAAACAAAAAGAGCAAATGAATTTTAATAATTTGGCTGTGCAAACACTAAGTGGACATCTCGCTCCTTTGCTCTTTTCCTTGTTCTCTCTTTCCAAATCAATAATACTCATTAGTGCATTAGATGATGGTGTGGTATCATGAGTAGCCTTGTATATGCATTATCAATTCAACCATTAGTGCTTGTCAGTAACCTACTTACTAATAATCTTCTCACATATATATACATCACCAATATCCCTACTATAAAGTATAACATTAGAAATTTGTATAAGTCACCTCATATATGCATTATCTTTCTTTCTTTTTGACATCGCGAAAATTTACATTAATTAAAAATCGGAAGTACTAAAACCTAATGCTATTACAGCCAAACATGAAACGTAAAGCAAACAAGCATTAACGTGAGCTTCACAGGCTCTTACATACCCTACTAAGAAAACCGGAATTATTGTTGATCCAATCCAAATGAACCATATCTTGAGTGACTTTTCGTGGGTTTGGGTAATATGTCTTGTCGAAAAGACATAATATGATGAGAGAGAGTTTGTTGAGATATTGAACTCAGACGATCTTCGGACATAGATTCGTTGCATTTCATCTTGTTGAACCCCTTTGTTCACTATATGATGAATCTCAAGGTCCTTGAGTAGAAACTTCTTCCTGGGATTCTACTGATTGGACTACCAAAGAAGCCACATCCTTTGGAGACTTTTGACCTGGCTTCGAGTGTACCCAGAGTTTTGCCCCGTAAGGCTGAAACTCAAAATGTGTGGAGGTCGATCTTCGAGTGTACATATATATATACATATAATATAATATATAAAAAAATGGTTTTTTACGGACACGTGTTCTTTAAGATAATTAAAAAAATACTTAATTTTAGGGATAAAAAAAATTATAATTATTTTTCGGTGTGTAATAAGATTGATATTTTGTCACTTTATTATTAATCTATGAGACTATGATTAATTTTTCATATATTATTTTTTTTGAAATTGTTAAGTCTAAAAAATAGTTTATGCTCCTAGTATCACCCGTTTCCCACCCGCTCCACCTGCCCCACCCGCGGATATGGGTGAAATTTTTGGCGGGTGATGGATGGTGTGGATGCAGTTTTGGGTTGCGGATGATGGGGCGGATGGAGCTCCACCCGACCCATCTCCGGTCCATTGCCATCCCTAGAGGACACACGACAATAACGAAACACAAGGGGAGGGGGAAGGGGCGACAGAGGCGCACGAGTACGGAGCCGGCGAAACCTATGGGGAAGGGGGAAAGAAGATGCACAATCGCTGGTGGAAGGGGGAGGGGGAAGGGGAGACGCCGACACACGAAACACTAGGGGGAGGGGGAACAGGAGACGCACGCACGAGCACGAAATTGACGAAACACTAAGGGGAGGGGGAAGGGGAGACGCACGATGCACATCTACGCTACTGCCTACTGGCTACAGGATAACAGGGCAGGCTCACCGGCAACCGATAGACCGAAGCGCACTCAGCCGGCCACCAGCGAGCCTGTGTGGGCGGCGCCGCTGTATTGATTTAAGGTTTGGTTTTTGGAGGAGAGTGCACAGAGGATTTTGTTAGGAGTTGGTAAGTTTTAGCTTTATATGTGCATTATCAGAAGCATCAATAATCTGTGCTGCATTGTAAACTAATAATGTGGATGTCCACGTAATAAAATTCTTAAAAGGAATATTGATGCTCCCTAGTCCCTAGTAGATGTATAATGTATTCCAATGGAAACAAAGTATTTCCTTTTTCGAGATGCATGCCAAGTGCCATAGTCCCATAAGGCAAATAAATTGGCCGGTAGATTACTAGATAGTAGGGACATATTTGATTGGTAGCTCTACACTTCCATCTATATATGGCGTGAGCTGTATTGGCTAAACCATTGAACCAACATGCTATGCTATACTTGGAAATTTCCGAGAATTAGTACTTCCTAAATTGGAAAGCAACACAGAATTCTATATTTCCTACTTTTAGAGGTTCGAAGAAAGCATCAATGATGCAAGCTAATTAGCTGAAAACGAATGTTGAAAGAGTAACTCGATGCAAGACGTTAAAAAATAATTGTGCATGAAGAGCGCACCGAGATGCTTTTGAGTATTTCCGTAGTCCCTTGGTGTTTGGAAATTGTATTTCTAAAGGAGATTAACTAAATTTTGATTAATCTTGAGATTACCAAAACTAGTGAAAGAAGGTAAACAGAGAAAACTAATTGGTTACTCTCCATGCAACATCATCCTATCGTCAGCAGACTATAAGTGAATGAATGTTGTTTAGGTCATATATCAAATTTTAGAAATCAATGTTTATAAGTGGGTGTACACAAATCTAATATCAAAGTGGATGAGATGGAATTTTGTTTGATCTAGAGATCAGAATTTTCATTTTGGTAGACTAAATATAAGCTTAAAATTCATCTTATTCCAATTTTGGACCTATTGGATTGTGTGTTATTAAAATTTGTGTTGTACAAAGACTCCATCCCTTTTAAAATCTTTAACATTTAGCATGTAACCACTTTTATAAATATTTAGAATTTAGTTAGATTTACTTAAATTTGCATGGACAATAAGAATTCACATTAAATATTGTATTGATAATTTAAATAAAATACTCCTTTGGTCTTTTTTTAGTTGGGATATTTGTATTTACACATGGACCACGGAAAAATGAAAAAAAAAATGGAGTAAAGGAGAGTAAAAGTAAGAAGTGAAAAAAGGGAGAGAGATTGAGGGGCTTTTGGTTTATGAGGGGGAAAGCCAAAGGGTTCAAAAAAGAGAAAAAAGAAAAATGGAAAGTTAAACCCTTTGATTAAAAATGTTGTTTGGTTAGAATATATCTTGGATCTCCCTCTCACCATTGCTTCCTCCCCGCCCGGCCGAAAATCGTCGCTGCCACCTCGTCGCCACCTCCTACTTACCGTTGTTGCGTTGCCCTCTCCCTTTTGTTGCCACCATCGCCACCTTTTTATTCCCTTCACCGCCCCTCCTCGCCACCACCCCTCTCTTTTCCTTCTCCACCACCATATAAAAGCTCAAATTTGAGGTAATTATAAATAAAAAGCTCAAATTTGAGGTTTTAAAGGTCAAATTCGACTTCAGTTTTATGGCAAGCCATAAATAAGGATATAAAAGGTAATTACATTGTTAATCTTATTTTTTTTCTTTTTTGAGGTGGGGTTTATTCGACATGTTGGTTGGTGTTTTTGGTGACTAGATGGCGGATTTGGTAGTTGGGCGTGGTGGTTTCATGGTTGTTGGTTTCGTGGTGGTGTGGTGGTTTTGTGGTGGTGTGGTGGTTTCATGGCTAACTATGGGATGGTGGACATTCACTGGTTGTCATGGTGGGGGTGACTAGATGGTGGTTCGATGATTGGTTTAATAGGTTCCATGGTCAAAGTGGTGGTTATGGTGGCTTGAGTGGGTGGTGGTCAATAATGGGTCAAGGTGACTATGGAGTTGAAGAGAGAAAGGGTAAGTGAAACCTTGGGGGGTGGTAGGAAATGGAAGTGAGGGAATTATTAAATTGTTGTAACAACCAAGTAAGGGGTGGTAGGAGACGTTTTTGAGGGAATTATTAAATTTTTGTAACAAACAAGTAAGGGAATCACTTAATTACTTGATTCTCTTACCCTTGTAAATCCCAAACCGAACGCCTCCTAAAAGTAAAAGTAAGAGATGGATGGTGGACCAACCTCGTATAAGAAAAAAAAAAATCAACGGATTTTTCATCGTACCCCGAGTTTACGAATATTCACTGGTACCTCGCAGTTTTCAAAATGCACAAGGTGCCCTTGAGGTCTTGAAAAATACATGACTTGACCTTGCCGTTAAGTTTCAGTCAATTCCATTAGTCCTAAAGGCCAAATTCTCAACCAACGGCCTAAAAGCCCCTACTCAGCCTCCCATCCAGCCACCACCACCCCGAAAACCGCCCCCTCCTGTCTTCCCAGCCCTCGAAAACCCTCCCCCTCCCCTTCCCCATCGCCGAAAACCGCCCCCTCCCATTCAGCCACCACCACCCGAAAGCCGATCCATACACCTTAAATTACAAAATTCCCCAATTAAAAATATTGGAGGCCGGTTTACCTATACTCTTATCTAGTACTATAAACTTATATTTAATACTTGTTAAATATGGGTCTGGGCCACACCCATCATAAGGAGAGAGAGTTCATTTCACAAGACAAAGGATGTTCTACCTTAAAACCATATGGCAATAAGGGGAGTAGCCCCTTTGCATTATAAAGTGAACTCATCTCTTCTTTTATCAATGTGGGACACTCACATGTATTGTGCACTATACATGATAGCTTCAACAATACTCCATGTAGAATGTCGAAACAAATATCTTTAGATGTGTGTTAGTCACTATGAACATTCCCACATTTTCCTTACAAATCCAATATATGTGCGGTAGTTCGTAATTATTTGGTAGATGAGAGGGTGTTTAATTTATTACTAGGCCCTATTTTTGTTGGAGTGAACTGAACTTAACCGCACTAAACTGAATTTAATTTGTCTAAACTAAACTGAACTTTATTTGTCTGAACTAAAACGAGCTGAATTGAACTGATCTTATATTTCACTAACTGAGTAATATTAATAATAACATGTAGAATAATATTTGTATTATCATTAATAATGATAATAATAAATAATATTAATAAAACTAATAATAATAATAATAATAATAATAATAATAATAATAATAATAATAATAATAATAATAATAATAATAATAATAATAGGGCCTTACTCGAACATATCTTCTAGTAAAAGTCACTTACATTTTCTTTTAGTTCTCCCTATGGGTGTTAATGAGTCAAGCATGCTCGTAAACTATTCGAACACGGCTCGGTAAAACCCCGACTCGGAGGGAGCTCGAGTCGAGCTTGAGTTCGGCTCGATATTCTAACTAGCCGAGCTTGAGCTAGCCTTGGCTCGATTCTAAAGCTTGTGAACAAGCTCGAAATTTTTTAATTAATAAATTTATGTAAAATATTAAGTGTCCCAACTTCAACATCGGCTTAAACTTTTTTTTCTATAAAATGTTACTAGTCTAATTATACTTATTGTTTGATCTTGTCCCACATTGGTTGGGAATCAAAAGTTTAAACATATGTTCTTTATAAAAGGAACAAATAATATTTTATAAGTTCTCTCATTTGATGTAAAACAAATTACAAGCCTTTGTTTTTTTTATAAAATTAAAGGCTAATTAAAGTCCCACACCGGTTGGAGAATGAAATACAAAAACTTTATACTCTAAGAAGGACTACTCCGAATACCTAACTCAAGATATATGGATCGCTCGAACTCGTGTCGAGCCGAGCTCGTATCCGGTGATCTCGAGCTCAAGTTGAGGCTAGAGCCGAGTCAAGTTCGTATTTAGTTTTTCTCGAGCTGGAGTCGAACCGACATTTTCGAGCTCGAGCCGAGCCAAACTTTATTGTTTTTGAACGAGCCAAGTTGAGCCCGCTCTGGGCCCAGTCTCATTCGGTCCGTCGGCACTCCTAGAGTTCTCCCTACAAAGTATATTGTCCATTAATCAATATTCATTAATTATTATATTCTTTCTTTAAATAGTTCATTAATTGTCATATAACTTTGTTAAATTAGTTAACACATTTTATTAAAAGTTTAAGGCACTCCTTTTTTTCTCCTTCCTTCTTTACAAAAGAATATAATGCCCAATCCTTTTGCTATTATAATCATTTTTATTAATTGGTTCGATGTTTTAATTAAAACGTCGTCCCTACAATATGAATTTAGCCATTTTACCTCTAATTAACATCTTTTATTATTTA
Source organism: Beta lomatogona (assembly GCA_947646795.1). Classification (NCBI taxonomy): domain Eukaryota; kingdom Viridiplantae; phylum Streptophyta; class Magnoliopsida; order Caryophyllales; family Amaranthaceae; genus Beta; species Beta lomatogona. The sequence goes on from CANSNZ010001445.1 coordinate 162,957, forward strand.
CTTTCTATGTTTTCTTTAAGGAAACCTATGCCAACGGTAATTCAGTATAAAACAGTCTTACGCAAATGACCTCTTAAACTATCATTCATTCATTCTAGGAGTACATTGATTTCCCTTTCAAATGAAAAAAAAAGTAAAAAAGATTTCTTAATTTCAAACTAAATCAGTGTTATTCGTTTATCGATTTTGCATAAAGGGAGACATTTGCGTAAAGAACATAAAAGACACAGCCCATCAATGTGGTAAAATTAGAGTTATATAATTACATTTTAGTGAAATAATAAGTATTTAATTATAGTATATTAGTATTAGTGTAGAAGAAATCAAGAAAGTGGTTCTTGTTTCCTAATTTGTATTGATTAGAATCCGACAACCTAACCAAGTTGTACGGCAAGCAAAAGGAAGGGCAATATTGGACACACGTGTTGGTTTGATATCATTGATTAAGACCCATCAACAGTGCAGTCGTTTGACACCTGTATTTGACTTGTTAATTTTACTTATCCAGTCCTCTGATCGTATGAATCAACTGTTTCGGGGACTCCTTGTCTGGAGTAGAGGATAGACACCATGTGACTCCACAACTACATCATTGTTCTTTTGTTTTTTTTTTTTTTTTTTATGGTGTTGCTTATCAAAATTTTATCAACTTTTCTCCTATGTTAAACTATATATACTTCTTCCCTATGAAAAATATTTGAGAAAATTAATAATAAAATAGGACATTTGTCAAAAACCACGCTTGTAAAATATGAAATTTATGAGAAGCACTTGCTTGGATCGATGATCGAATAGGCATCAATTTATTCTCGTAAAAATTTTTTTGTTTTTAAGGTTTAACTTTACATGAAAAAAATTATATAGGGTGGTTTATAAAGATTTCATGTTTTATAAGGTGGTTTTGGCCAAAAGAAAAATCAATAAAAATATAACTTTTATATGTTAAACTATATACTTAACACTTTGAAAATATTTGAGAAAATTAACAATAAAAATATATACATTTGAGGAAAAAGTTGGGGTGGCCCAATTTTTATTTTCAAAACCCCACACGGGCGGGGCTTATATATCCTTCAATCAAGTTAGCAATAAGTATATTTTGTATAGAATTATTTATGACGATTAATATATTTAGATAGTATATGTGGTTGTATCATCAAATCCTAATATAGTTAGACTTACTTCTAAGAATATCTGAATTCTATTAGGTCATACA